>JACXGK010004013.1:0-35135 GCA_016801125.1 Novumbra hubbsi | reverse complement strand
TTATTCCCCTTCAAACACCCACTACAGGTTATGGACTTGAAGGGTACATAGTAGTCTATCGTACAGAGCAGTCTACTATAAGGACCATTCTACCATAACAAGCAACCATACAGGGAAGTCTACCATCCGCTATACAGGGTAGTCTACCACCTACTACATAGGGCAGTCTACCATACAGGGCAGTCGACCTTGCTAGATCACCCACCTAATCCCATGGAGCCGGAGGCCTCTGTGACTCCATATCTACACGCAGAACTAATAACATACGTTTCTGCAGAAGAAAAGTGATTAGCACACAAGAGAAAAATTATATGGTCCCTCAGCAGAGCAGGAGATCCCATGTGTAGTATGTCACTGTGTGTGTGTGTTTGTGTGTCAGACGTCATGTGACCTAGAGTGTGACATAATGCCGTTGTGTATTTTACATGTCAGCAATAAAAAGTGAAGAAGTACAGGACGCCCCTGTGATCATAATTGTGTCTGTACAAAGGAGGACGGTACTGTTGCGACATCACATAGTGGCCTCCCCCTCTGGGTATTGGTTATTGATCCCAGCGCTTCAACACGTGTTCACAGTCTCGTACTAATAAAAATTGAAATACAAATTATATCACGATAAAAAACACATTTTAGAAATCCCTAAACCCACTTTCTCTAATCCGTAGAAAGGGATGGAAGCCGTATCGTATAAACATAATGGCTGCGTTTCTCTAAACGATCAGGTATTGTCACAATACAACGCCTTATTCATATTTCCCCTACAGTCCTTGGGAGCAAACTCCCTTTTCACTGATCTAGAACTCCGCCGTGATCCCGGATGTGACCGAACTGGACAGGTGAAAGCCGGATGCCCGCCGACATGTTCAAACACCCGCCGGTCGGGCTGATATTTCTCCAGTTACGTCACATCTATGATGAGCGACGTGGTAACGGACTGGAGGACGGCGTTGACTTATTTCGATAAGCCTTTAATTACAGACAAACCCAACGGACGAACAACGGTCTGAATCAGGAACCAGAACTTTAAAAAAACCTCCCGGCTTCCCACTTGATGTGGGTAGGAGCAGCGGTATTCCGACGCACAAGGTGCAATTAAAATAAACATTGTTGTGCACAGGCAGATTTCTTTTAAATCTCTGTACATTTCCAGTCGATCAACTAGCTGACGTTTGGTAGCTAAGTCAGGATCTTTAATAAAAACAAGCTCACATGGACTTGTCCACGACGCGTGTAAAATTGGTTAAGTTGTCTGGAATTGCAGGAATTTAGCTAAAAATTTTACTATTTTATTTTCCACCCAAAATACGTTTCGGAAGAAGTTATAGTGACATGGGGCTAACGTCAGTAATCGTTACTATGCGATATAGGCAATATCCCTCACGACCTTTTTCTGTTTATGCAGCTGGTGACCTGTCATTCTTGCTTAACAGTTAAGTAGCCTTACTTTAAGACTCACAGCTCCACGTCAGCGGCCTATAAATCGCTGGTTCAGTACACGCAGACATTTATCTCTCCTTCCACCAACTTCCTTTACGTGGTTCAGAATCTTATCCAAAGGTCCTCAAAGGTTAAAGGTGATTGTGCCTAATGGTTGACTGAGCCCGATCTAACTGGCCACACATTTAAATCAACCAAATCAAAGGTACTGACTAAAACCATCTTTACAATGGTCACTCCAGCAGGCAGACCACATTGGGGTATTGCCTTAGTCCAGAAGACTAAGACTATAAAGACTCAGGTGAAAAATGTGAGTGGATGACCTGTAGCGATAGGGAGGTAGAGTGTATGAGAAAGTTATTCAAACATCTCTTTCCATCTCTTCACTTCTCCGTCTCTCTCTCGCAGTCCTGAACACACCTCAGAACGGACCCCGGAACTCTGACTGCCCTCTTCTCTCAGAATGTTGTTCGATCTCACTGTAAGAGAGTCCGATTTGAGGAGCAGGTCAGTTTCGAATGTTGGAATGTGTATTTAAAGATGTCGAATAGATGAAACGTCAAACAGTCACTGACCGTTGACTATGAAGAATGACACTCACGCCAACACCATCACATTTTCTGTGACCACTTGGGACATTATTTATATTTTCTTTCAAGTGCCCCAGTAGTCATAAATCTACCCTACCCCCTAACATGTAAATTCACACAGGTCAGAGGAACTTGAGGCTAGTACGGCTGAAAACCAAACACCTGGCACAAACACAGAGGCTACGTCCAAAATGGTACCCTATTTCATAGCCGGCTAAAGGTATTGTACTAGGGAGACTAGGGTGATGCTTGAGAGTGAGCCTGAGAGAAACTAAATGCACCATAGAGGGGAAGAGTTGCCCGAGTGTGACCATAGAGAGGGAAAGAGTTGCCCAAATCTGACCATAGAGAGGGAAAGAGTTGTCCGAGTGTGACCGTAGAGAGGGAAAGAGTTGTCCGAGTGTGATCCGGAGAGACGCTGTTCCTCGCCACACCCCCTGGTGTAGGTCGATGCTACTACAGCTGCCGGAGAGACGACTTCCTCCCTCCTGTCTCCGCGGGAGCTCCGCGTTTAGCCGTCCGTCTCAGTTCTCCCCGTCCCTCCATCCTGACCACGGGGTAGGGGAGGTGCAGTGCAGTGGGAGGATGGTGAGGTGGAGGAGGTGTTACCAGTTCATCATGGAGCTGCGGTTCAGGGTCATGAAGAAGACTTGACTACTGCCACCGGAACGCACAGAGGCGAAAAACACCTGCACAAAACAGCATGGCAGGAGCCCAGCATTCAGCATGCGTGTGGGGTTATGGCAGCGGGCATATGGTCGGTGCATACAATGTGTATGTGTGTGTGTCCACGCAAATCCGTTTGTGCTTCTACCTTGTCGTTCCTCTCCGACAGGAACTTCAGTCGCTGAGCTCGCTTGTGCATGAAAACTCCGTCGAGGTGTCCCGTCTCCACGGAGCGGATCTCAATGGCCTTCTCTCCCCAGCCCATGATCTGATTGGAGTGGATGTAGGCTGGGGGGCGGGACAGGGGCACACACAGACGGGGGGGGGGGTAATTGAACAGGAGAGCACTCAAACTACACGGCCACAGATCGCGACCATACGCCACGCCTCTGGGAGGAAATCATTGCAGCAGTTTCTGTTTTCTGAACGACGGATACAAACTCGGGTGACGCCAATATGAGATGCCCAGAGCTATCGGGGGGAACGATGCCCAGAGCTATCGGGGGGAACAGTCAACGACACTGTGGAGGGCCGAGTTATGTGAACGTCTAGTGGGTTCAAATGGTTTGTGGAAACCATGGAAAGCCTGCCTGGGGATCGGACGGCCTGGTTCTGTAAGGGACTGATGACTAGGATTTGGTGGGTGGTTACGGCAGATCCACACAGACTATTATGTCTTTCAGCTCCTTGAGTCGAGTTGTCAACAGAATGTGTGTGTATAAGCAGGGTTGGTAGGACTTTAAAGGAATGAGATACAGACCTTGGACTGGGTAGTTTTAAAACACAAGACAAAGTCACTGTTTCAGACTGACAGAACTAGTCGGATGAAAACAACCAATCGGACACATGATAAGCTGAAGATTGGTAGTAGAGTGGAGAGACAGGAGAAGCTGTGGATCCAACAGGATCATAGTGATCTATCAATAACAGATCCATTTTAGGTTTGAAGGACCCAATCCCTGTTTCTCCATCACTGCTTAACCCGGATGTCTAATACCCGAGCTGGGCTTGATTTAGCTGGGAACATTCGGTTTTGGTGCAATTACAATGATACCAAGCAACCTAAACCAACCAACAGCATGAAGGTATTTGAAAGTAGTTGAAAGGTTTTTGACATAAAAAACAATGTATTTCACACAAATGCATAAAAGGACAAACAGAAAATGGGGGGGGGGGGGGGTAGAAGAGTGGACTTGTAGGAAGATGCAGGTTGAGGGTCTGTCTAAGTGTTGTAATATATGTTGCTACATGTCAGCTACATGTCATGTTTTGATGGGGTTGGAGTTGGATTAAAAACAGAGTTTCTGCTTCAAGCAGGGGTTAGAGCGGATGCTGGAGTTGAAGTCGATACAGAGGTTGGAATTGATTCACAGGTTGAAGTTGGAATCAAAGCACAGGTTGGAGTCAAAGCTGAGATCAGAGTCTATTCACAGGTTGGAGTCAAAGCAGAGGTTTGGGTTTGAGCCAAGTTTGGAGTTGGCGATGGACCAGAGCTTGGAGTTGAAGCAGAGCTTGGAGTTGGTGTTGGTGACGAAGCAGAGGTTGTTTGGAGGAGAGGTTTGAGGACGGTGCTAGAGGACGGTGATGAAGCAGGGGAGGATAGCGGTGCATTTGGTGACCCAGCGAGAGGCATAGTTGTTTATGGGTTGGGGGGGGGGCGGGGCGGTGGGAGTTGTGTGTGAATACAGTTTGAGGTGTGTGTGTGTGACCTACCAACAGACGTAGGCATCTCGCCCCACTGCAGCACCACGTCTTTGGTGATGCGCCCGTAGGTGTTGACGTAGACGCCCTCGTCCTCGTAACACAGCAGCATCTCCATCCCGTCGGTCCGCGGCAGGACCACGATGGCGTGAGGCGTCACCTGACTCTGAATCTGCCGGGGGGGGGCGATAGACACCACACGGTGGAGCGGCGCTGGGTGGAGCGGGGGGCGTCAGCCGGGGCGGAACGGGGGGAGCACCACCCTGGCAACTCCTCTGACCGGCGTGTGTCTAATCCCGCCTGTCTCTGACCCTTCCTTCCACCCCCCCAAAGCCCTCCACCCACCCTGGCCCCGGCCCTGGCACCACCCCCAGCACCACCCGCACAGCGGGCGAGGAGAAACTGCTGCAACAATGGAATCTCCCACTGTATCAACCACAGTCACCGTGGCGACACACAATGCAAACGAACAATAAACTGTGGACAGGACAGGAAGTAGGAAACTGGCTGTGACGAGTTGCACGAGCGGGACATCTTCATTAATCCACCGCCTGTGGCACGGTGACCATTCCAGAGGGGAAACTATGCCACCGGGGTGGAGAAAGCGGATGTTACGTGTCCCTCGCTCACCCTGCTCATGCATGTGCACAGACGCACGCAGACGCACGCAGACGCACGCAGACGCACGCAGACAGCCTTACGTGTGAGGGGATGTAGATATCGTAGGGGTTGCCGGAGTCAACATCGATGACATGGAACCCAACACTGGAGCCATAGATGACCTTCAGCCTCTGACCTTCCTCCACCGTGAGGTCAACGAGCTGGGGGCGATGCTGCAGGTCAGTGAACGACTGACGGGCGGACAAAAACGGAAAGACAGCGGGGGACAGACGGAGAGTAGACACACACTTTTAGCAGGATGCCCTGATGCACGGAAAGACACCAGCTCCAGAGAGACCATAGCGGGAGGCGGTGGGAGACACACCTCGCTAGTGGGGGAAGTTACATCCCGCGTGTTACCTTGAACGCCATGAACTTGTGGTAGGGCTTGGGTGCCCAGGCGTAGATCTCCACGGAGTTCTTCAGAGCAATGACTAGAAACTTGATCCTCTCATACTTCACTGGAAACAACAAAAGGAGCCAGTTACTCACTGGGAACCGTGTTAGTGTTCCACTGTGACGTCGGCTTTACCTCGGGTAAACAGGCGATAGGACCAGCCAGGTTTAAACCCACTGTCATACGCATCCACACTCATCCGCAGCCAAAGCCATCCACATCCACAATCGTACACATCCACAATCATACACACCGAGAGCCATACACATCCACATTCAAAGTAAACACATTAAGAGAAATGCACATCCACAGTCATACACATCCACAGTTATACACATCCACAGTCATACACATCCAGTGTTTCATACCGACTTTGTAGTGCACACAGCCCTCCAGCTCTCCTACAGTAATCCAGCCCTGCTTCTTCTCCACCTCCGGGTCGTTGTGTAGTATCCTGTTCCTCAGCCAGGACAGGTAGTAAACACGCAGCTTGTTCTTCTTCCCTGAAGGGGGAGGAAGAGGGGTGGAGTGTAACGCCACTTAAAAAAAGAGTATCTTCAAATCTGCTCAAAACAATGTGAAAATCAGCCTTTTCAAGTGAAACAGTCATAGATATAAAGTAAACGGGAATAACTTATTAACATCTGGTTGTTGGTAAGCTGTGGTAAAGCGGTGGTCCTACCAGATATGGTGACCAGGACGTTGAGTCCCTCCAGAACATCCATCTGTTGAAAGCGACGGCGGCTGATCAGGTTATAGACCTTCCCCTGACCACTGCGGTCCAGCAACATCAGACCGTTCTCCGTTCCAACCAGCAAGTTCACACCTAGTCATACACACACCCACAATAAATTCACAGTGGGTAGTGATGTGTGTATATACACATTGGCTCTGAATTTGTACCAAAAGTTATAAAAATTAACAAAAAGTTTGTTACAATGAGACACAATAGATAAATTACTCAAATGTAAATGCCAGAGGATCTTACACAGAACGTATAATTCAAGTGTCTCACCCCAGAGTGCAGCGCACAGGATCTCAGAGTTGAAGCGTTTCTTGTACTTGCGGATCTCGGGCGTGTCGCTGTGCGGTCGAATGTTGGTTGGGTTCACGTTGACCACGCTGATCTTTCTGGCTTCGTTCAGTCTGGCCTGCTCATGCAGTAGCAACTCATTTGGAAAGAGGGCTGCAAACCATGAAACAACATCAAGCCAACATTCACAACCGCCTTTCAAACTTTCAACAACCCCAGGACAACCGTAAAACTAATTTCAGACGGGCCCCCGAAACGGAGACGCATTAAAGTCACTGCCTCGCAGAAAAGCTACGCCGCTACAACCTGGGGGTTTGAATCCAGGTAAGTGCGGAACGAAAACCCCCAGGTCTTCGGACTGGGTTGGTCGGTGTCGGACTCAGTCAGCCTCGTCGCACTAACACTGCCTTTGTCATTGGTCGGCCCCTGCAAGCCCATTTTTCTCTGTTGGCTGGTAATTCAAACGCGTAGTTGTGGTGCGTGAAGTGCGACAAGAAGCAGCAAGATGTGCTTTGGCTCTCACACACACACACACACACATACACGCGCCTCGATCTTCGGCTACCCAGACTGTGGGGTGGCTGCAATGGGGCGTGTCCGTAAAAGCATGCATTCAAATGGACCATATTTGGAAGGGGAGAGAAACAAAACTGCGTGGACGAACAAAACAAAAATCAACAGGTATGGTCACGAAATATTGCCACTGTAATGAGGCGTTCACGCAACAGGCTCCTTCCCAAGCCACACACTGGGATGACCAATCAAGGAAGAAAGAGGAGGACAGAAGATTCACAAGAAGACAAACTCACCAGAGGCGGCATTCTCATCATCATCATCATCAGTCGGTGATGTTCCGTAGACCCGAGGGTCAACAAAGGGCGTGAAGGAGGAGGACTTGGAGCCACTCCCACTACCCAAGCCAAACTGCCAATCAGAGAGAAGGGTCTGGGATCAGGGTTGCCCCGGAACATGTGAGCTGACGGGCCAGGGGCGGAGGGCTTTCAGTCCCCATGGTCAGCAGTGTGGAGTGGGATAATCAACAGGAAACATGGTTCACCATGCAGGCACAACATGCAGACAAGGGGGAAAGGCGGGGATGGGAGATACGCTGGTGGGCCTCTGGACGTCTCACAGGACAGATTCAGACTGTAGGTCCGAGTGAAACCACAGGGAAGGTAAAGGGCCCAGTTTTAGGACAAAACGCGGAGAGAGAGAACAAAGGAACAGCGGCAAGGAGGGTACGGGGCCAAGGGTCTTTTAAAGGACTAGCCTGTTTAGGATGTTAGGAGTGCGTGTAAGGGGCTAGCATGTTAGGAGTGCGTTTAAGGGGCTAGCATGTTAGGAGTGCGTTTAAGGGGCTAGCATGTTATGAGTGCGTGTTAGGAGCTAGCATGTTCGATGTGTGTGTAAGGGGCTAGCATGTTAGAAGTGTGTGTAAGGGGCTAGCATGTTATGAGTGCCTGTAAGGAGCTAGCATGTTAGATGTGTGTGTAAGGGGCTAGCATGTTAGAAGTGTGTGTGTAAGGAGCTAGCATGTTATGAGTGTGTGTAAGGGGCTAGCATGTTAGATGTGTGTGTAAGAGACTAGCATGTGAGTGTATTGTGAAACAATGTAAAATAGGGTTTAGGGGGCTAGTTAACCTACTTCAGGGTGGCTCCGCCCAGAGTCATCACCAGGGGAGACCAGGGGGGAGGGGCTTTGTTGCACCAGATCGGGCAGATTAGCATTGTAGCAGAAACCGTTGCCCTCGGCGAGCATGGAGCTCCGCCTCCTGTACCCATATGTCTGGAACAAAGAGAGAGTGAGGGGCCACTCTAGACATGGTTCCCACGTCAGTTGCATTTCCTGGTAGGATTTGGGGAGGGTGAACTGACTGTAAATTTGGTCTATGGTAGAATTGGGGATTACGCAGGGAATTTGATGTCAGATATATGTTTTAGGGGTACGGTCTGCCCCTGTTGTGGAAGGTGGGTAACCCCAATGGAGTGAAGAAGCGGAGTAAACGTGCCAGTGATTATGCAGACAGACTCACGCACACGTAAACTGCATGCAGAGTACATAAAGCTGTCCGAGCGGGGGCCTAGGGGTCAAAGGTGACTGACCTCTCTCATCATCAGAGTGCCGTCTTGGGATCTGTTGCCATAGGAATCGTCATGGGAATCATTATGGCCTCCTATCACGCCATATGCATCCCCAGTGCCCTGCCCCGCCGCCGGCCTGACACACACACACACACACACACACACCGTAAAGAAATCAGTGTATTCTCAATGGAGAATTGTGTACAGTAATATAACAATATTGGCATATGTGTGTGTGTGTGTATATATATATATATATATATATATATACCAGATGCACTCACATGATCCGCGGGATGTCGCTGACCGCCACAGAGCCATCATTGCTCCTTCCCTCCCCGCCCTCCTCGTCACTCTGTGACTCGTCACTGGATGAAGAATAGTCTGTCACCTTGACGGGTGGCCGGTTAAGCTCCTCCCCCTGGCGCAGGTCCCGTAGCTCCTTAGCCAGAGCGGTCAGGTCCTGACGGTCAGAGAGCCGTGTGAACGCTCGATGTGAGAACGCTTCACCGGTGGCCATTTGCTTTGATTCATGGGTATGTGAGAACAATGTCTTTCTTAACGTGCCAGGGTACAGAAAACAAAAACTAAGGGTTCAGACGTCAGTGGGTTGGGTTCATCGTTCTACGGTCTACCATTTTACAAACTCATCCCAGGCGACAGAGCGAGCGTGAGAGACAACAGAGACAAAGAAATGGGGAGACAAACAGACAGTTGACGACAGTGAGAGACTGTGAGAGTGTGTGTGAAAGTGTGTGTGAGAGTGTGTGTGAAAGTGTGTGTGAAAAACTTGTGAAAGATCAAGGCAGTGAACAGATGACAGGAGTGGAGGAAGAGGAAGGACACTAACCTCATCCACAGCTCTCTTATATCTCTAGAGAGGTGGACACGCAGACATGGGACAGTAAATAAGAATGTGGGAGGAAAACATGACTCTTGTATTGGTTAGTTCAGAGAAGCGAACGGCGTGCGCGCGTGTGTGTGTGTGTGTGTGTGTGTGGACTCACGGCAGGCTTGCTAGGCCGTGTCAGTGTCACATCTCTGTGGTCGTCTTTGGTTTCCTGGGCCAACCCTGCAGACCCCTCTGCCTTATTGGCTCCTGTCAACCAATCACACATCTGCTCACCAAGCAGCCAACCAATCAAATATTTTCCCTTATCTGCATTTACGCGCCGGTTCATCTTACAAGAAACAACAGCATGTCAATGTATTAATGAACACATTTTCCATCAATAAAGGTGTATCGAGGCAAGCCAGTGTGAAAGAAAGATGCCCGTGTTGTTCTCTCGTTGGACGGCTGTGTTTGTGTGGGTACCTCGCTCGTGGCTGCCCCCTTGGGAGGACGGGGTTGAGGAGCTGGAAGAACTGCCACTGCTCATCCTCTTCAGGGGAGTTTCCATGGAGATGTCAGTCCTCCGCAGGTCCGGGTTACTACGGCAACACAGGCAAAAACACAACATCAACCGTCCGATTCACAAAAGACATGCGGTGCGTGAGTCTGTGCACATGCATTTTACAATAGGTGTAGTTAGGGGGGGTATTCTGTCAGCGTGTAGTTAGGGAAGGTACTCTTTCGGGGTGTTGTTGGAGGAGGTACTCTGTGTGCTCTACACATCTACCTGGCTCGTATCAGGTGTGCCCCCGATCTGGGAGCGAGACCCCCTAGTCCGTTCCCAGGAGAGTTCCTCCGGACCAGGGCTGGGGAGATGGAGGTGGTCCTCTGGGGCACCTACACAAATGCAGGACGGTGAGGAATTGCACGCTGCATTCTCCATATAGCATAACACACTTTACTAGCCCACACAAACGGTTTGAATTCCGCCCAGACAGCATCTGACACTCCCGACACATATTCCAACCAAGCTCCTCAGTCGTGTCAGGCAATGACACCATTCAGATAATAAACCTGGTCATTACAACAGATTAAACATTGTTGTTATGGCAACAGGCAAATACACAATCTGTCCAAACGTCTGTCCAAACGTCTGTCCAAACGTCTGTCCAAACGTCTGTCCAAACGTCTGTCCAAACGTCTGTCCATCATCTGTCCAAACGGGCCTAATAGAGGACTGGAGGATGATTGGGCTCTTTAGGGGTTGGAGGGTACACGGCTCAATATTATAGATGTAAGGTGGTGAAAGTTTTCTTAAATACAGTACATATAATTTACTGTCTAGCTCACTCGTTTCCTGCCAAATGAAGTCAACCAAGAAGTCAGTTTGATCGGCGCATGCGAGGAAACCTGCATGCAACAGACAACCTGTCAGATTGTCTGTTGTCCGTCTGGAGTTACTGGAGCCCAATGCACCCTGGGCGATGCTTTTCCAGTTTAAATCACTGCATAGAGCTCCTGGGCGATGCTTTTCCAGTTTAAATCACTGCATAGAGCTCCTGGGCGATGCTTTTCCAGTTTAAATCACTGCATAGAGCTCCTGGGCGATGCTTTTCCAGTTTAAATCACTGCATAGAGCTCCCAGACAGATATCAGCCAGCTGCACAGTAAATGCTCAAACCTAGCTTGTGGCGGACATCTGCGAAAGAGCCGCGCCACCTGGCTACTGCCTCAGATGAAATTGAAACATATTTTATGTCCTACATTTGAAGACATATTGTTTTTGGGGCACTCCTTCTGTAGAATCACCCACATCGATATCTGAGTTTAGGAATGGAGAAGTTAATGGAGCATCAGTGATGTTGCATTCAGGGACCAGACAGACAGACTGTCATGCAGACTATCATGCAGACCTTAGGAGGCAGGTCTAGGTCTGTTCGTAGCCAGGAGCTGCGGTCCAATTTGTCAGGTGGGGGAACAAGCCGGGGGTGAGGTGGAGGAGGAGTGTCTGAGGTGGGGTCAGAGTTCTGGCGGGGCATAGGAGGACGTCCGGGGGAGGGAGAGGGGGACAGGCCTGTGACCCCTGCAGGGTCATGGAGAGACTGGGACCCAGACAGACCGTGGGACTTCACCTGCACCAGGTGGGCCATCTGAGTGGACCAGACACGGAGATATACAGCAGCACCAGACCAGGACCAACACCAGACCAGGACCAACACCAGACCAGGACCAACACCAGACCAGGACCAACACCAGACCAGGACCAACACCAGACCAGGACCAACACCAGACCAGGACCAACACCAGACCAGGACCAACACCAGACCAAGAAGATTACAGCAGGACCAGACCAGGACCGGTGGATGAGGATTACAGCAGGACCGGTGGATGAGGATTAGAGCAGGACCGGTGGATGAGGATTACAGCAGGACCGGTGGATGAGGATTACAGCAGGACCAGACCAGGACCGGTGGATGAGGATTACAGCAGGACCAGACCAGGACCGGTGGATGAGGATTACAGCAGGACCGGTGGATGAGGATTACAGCAGGGCAGGAGAATGGGGATTACAGCAGGACCGAGCAGGTAGTGGAACAGGCAGAGGATCCAGTGCAAGTAAGAGAAAAGGAGACGGGGAGTTAAGGAGATATAGGGAGGGTGTGAAGAAAGAAAGGAGGTGGGAAGATGCAGAGATACTCTGGGTGAGAAACAAAAAAAAAATGCACAAAACATAAACGTGCCCATACATATCTCACACACACACACACACACACCTGTGGTTCTCCAGAGCGGTGCATGGGCGGTGTTCGGGCTTGCTCTATGCCCCCGCTGCTGAAGGACTCGGAGCGAGGAGGCAGGGAGGGGTCTGAGATACGGTTTGACACCTTATGCTGCAGCGCCGGTGAACACTGCCTGTTGAGCTTGGAGCGCTCCTCCACCTGACACACACACACACACACACACACAGTTTAATTGGCAGTCAGTGACCGACGTACACACGAGTGCCTCGTGTGACGTGCAGAAACTCCATTCGGAGCGGTTGCCATGGTGAAGCCATATTTAGATGACAACGCGTGGCGATAGTAAGTAAGGGTTTCTATTGGACAGCAATAAAAGTACCGCCCCGTTGTGGTTTCATTTTACACCGCAGGAAGAGACCTGAATCCGCCCAATAGAAAACAAATCTGGATTAAACGGGTCGCAACCAAAACATTTTGTTTAGTGGAATACACACATCCCAGATTACACCTGTGCCTGTTTGTGAGTGCCTTTCTCTGTGTGTGTGTTGGGGTACATGCCTGCATGTGCACCTGCGTGTGTGTGAGATCAGAGAGAGGTGGATTGTGTGAGCTAAAACCGATGTGGCAACGTCTGGCCTACATCAAGCCCACAGTGGCCACTAGGGGGGGCTAGTCTTTGTGGCTGTGAGCGTAAGGATAAATCAGGAACTGCATGTCCCTGAGAGGAACACAGCCCTGACTATAAACCGTCAGATTGAGGAAATCAGGAAGATAGCTCTGTCCACAGGATGAGGAACTGTCCAATATTTTCCCGGATTTGTATTGACATTTTATAATATTATCACTTTTGTGATTCTTGTATTCTGGGACTATCATTTTATATTTCTCTATTTTGATTGCTTTCCTTTTTGTATTAATTGTATAAAGGAAAACCCAACAAAGCTTGCATACAAAAAAGGTACATCTGATTTGTTCAACATTATTCCACAAGTTCTATAGTATTCTAGCTAAAGGAGTAGAGGCTAACGACACACTAACTTGTAGAAGTGAGATTTTCACTGGACAGTTACTTTAAGGAAGGGGTTGATAAAACAGTTAATCTATAAAAGACAAGTCTGTTATTCTTTGAGTGCATAACACCTCTGAAATTAGATAACAGATAACAGGCTTCATTCCAGAATTTAGAGAGGAAATAAAGTGTTCTAGGACAAGACAGCCACCGTTCTAGAATTCCCCAGCCACCATTTAAAAGACCCTCTAGACACCATTCTAGAACCATCATCATTCCAGAAGTATTCAGCCACGATTCTAGAAGTCTCCAGCCACCACTCTAAAACAGAACCTCCCAGGCAGTATTATTTCAGCAATCTGTAACCTGGCGCAAAGGAAGAGAAAACTGTTAATAAATGAACAACAGACCCATTCAGCAGAAAGAGAGCTCCCCACACACACAAGCCAAGCGTTAATGTTAGTACACCTCTGGAAAGAGAGAGGATGTGTCTCAGAGACACAGGAAGTGGATATGTCTCCCTGACTAACCCGTGGACCGGGACTCCTCCCCCTGAACTCTTGAACTTCTCCCTCAGGGCTCCTCCTTCTGGCCTCAGGGTGACGAACGATTGGATGAGAGGAGTCGGAGATGGGATCAGGGGGGCAGGACACACGTATACACGGAACATTAATATTTTTGACGTCGGACTGGACGAACATTTCCCTGGGTTGACTTGATTGGGCAGGGTAAGAAGGGGGGCGGGGACGGGGGGCGTGCTCAGGGTGTTTTAGCAGGTGTGACAGGCTGTCGTCTCGAGGCTGATTGAAAGAGTGGGACTTCTTGGGAGGAATACGAGGGGAGTTACTTTGGGCTCGACGCATCACCTAGGAGAAAGAGGGCATTGCAAACGTCACACAGATCACACACACACGCAACTTTACGCAAACACACACATACAGAGATGACACACACACGCACGTACACACGCAAAGAGAATCACTACAACTTCACACAAACGCACAGAGATCCCACACGTTACCACAGTTGTCCCTGAAGAAAACATTAAGCGTGGAAACAGAATGATGTGTGTGTGTGTTGACAAAGACAGATGCATGTTCATACATCTCACAGTCCAGACAAAACAAATCTTCAAGGCTCCATCTTATCTGAACATCTGAATCCAGCCTGGGGGGGGGATAAAGGAATGACAGATGGTGTCACAGAGGCTGCCCGTCAGACCACCTGAACTCCTCGGGGGCACGTGCCCGTTGGCGTACCTCCTTGGCCCAGGCCGGCTTGTCGTTACTTGGGGCCGTGTCTTTGTAGTGGTACAGCTGCTTCTTGTCCAGCGGCCGGGGCTGCTGGAGGGACACGAGGAACGCCCGCTCCTGCTGCAGCTGCCTCTGGAGGCGATCCGCCTGCTGCTGCTCCTCAACCTGCTTACGCTTGTACTCCTGTAGACAGGCACAGACACACAGGCACAGACATGACAGGCACAGACACACAGGCACAGACAGGACAGGCACAGACACACAGGCACAAACAGGACAGGCACAGAGGGACACAGAAGGAGAAGGAGTTTTTACACAAAAGAAATAAAGCCACCACACAAAGTAAATGCTTGCGTTCCAGGAGCGATGAGGTGGTTCTTGAGGAAGACTACTGAGATGGGGAGCAGGAGCAGGAGGAGAGGAAGGAGGAGAGATTTGCTGGGAGGTTACCATCAGTAAAGCCTGCTCCTGGAGGAGTTGTTGCTGGAGAATCTCCAGCTGTCTTTGCTCCTCCTCCAGCTGCCTACGGATATACTCCTACCCAATCGCAGGCCAGGCAGCAAGTGAATTAGCCATTCAGAGCCCAGAGCAGCCAGGTGAGTCAGGAAGAGAATGACGGTGACAGGAGGAAGAGGGGGGAGGGAGGGAGAGAAAGGGAGAGGAAATTCAAGGACAGATTAAAGGAGATTTAAATAGATAAAAGAACCAAATTAAGGATTAGGCTCCAACAGAAGAGACGTGGGGAGAGGAAGAGAAAGGATGAGGGAGAAAAGAAACTAGTGATTAGCGGACTCAGTTTGAAGAAAGAATAAAGGCAATTAACAAGAAAAGACCTGGTACTTCCAGGTAGCTAATAAGGCGCGTAAAATGTGTTAGATTAGCGGGTGTTAAGGAAGTTTAAACGTTGGTGGTGTCAGGGGCACCTGAGGGTTACCTGTGTGTGTACCTGTTCTCTCTCTGCGTGCCGGCGTTCCTCGTCCCTCCGTTCCTCGTCCCTTCGCTCCTCGTCCCTACGGAGCTGCTCCATCTCTTCGTAGCGCCTCCTCTGTTCCCTCTCCTGCTGTTTTCTGATCTCACACTCCCTACGCTGTGGCAGGGGGAGGGGAAGAGAGAAGGAAAGAGGGTAGAGATGGAGAGTGAAAGAGACAGAGAGATCATTGTCATGTTTTAACACAGTGTTACAGGTTATATGTTGTGTAGATGCCCGTCGTTTCTGTGCTCTGTTCTGTTGTCGTGGCAACGCTCCTAGGCCTCCTCCCGGTCGTTGATTGGTGTTCGCCTGACGCCCAGTCAATCAGCGGCCAATCAGCAGCAGGTCCGTCTGGATTTAAACAGGCACTCCTGTGCAGCTCGGGAGCACAACCCGATTTCCTCCACTTGTCTTCATTGTGTTGTTTTTTTTCTTCAGACTGTTATATTCTTCATGCCTACATTGCATCATGCAGGTTTTGGACTTTGTATCCACACACTAGGCCTGAGAAAAGCCTGTGCTACTTTTTCTTACGTTCATTCATTTGGAATCTGTGCTTACGTCCTCCCCGGCGATCTTGATAATTATTCTTGTGAACCCAGTTCCTGGTTGTTGGGCCATTGTTTACAAGCACATCGCCACATTCCATCCCTTTTGTCCATGGCAACACGGCTCATTTTCTCTCTTATATCCTAAGACAAAGGAGAGGGGTTGTAACACACGGCACACCAGAGCTGGTACCAGATGTCATGGACCAGGTGTGTTGTACAGAGGTGTCATGGACCAGATGTGTTATGCAGAGGTGTCAAGGACCAGGTGTGTTGTGCAAAGGTGTCATGGACCAGAGATATGTTGTGCAGAGGTGTCATGGACCAGAGATATGTTGTGCAGAGGTGTCATGGACCAGAGATATGTTGTGCAGAGGTGTCATGGACCAGAGATATGTTGTGCAGAGGTGTCATGGACCAGGTGTGTTATGCAGAGGTGTCATGGACCAGGTGTGTTGTGCAGAGGTGTCACGGACCAGGTGTGTTGTGCAGAGGTGTCACGGACCAGGTGTGTTGTGCAGAGGTGTCACGGACCAGGTGTGTTGTGCAGAGGTGTCACGGACCAGGTGTGTTGTGCAGAGGTGTCATGGACCAGAGGTGTCATGGACCAGGTGTGTTGTGCAGAGGTGTCATGGACCAGGTGTGTTGTGCGGAGGTGTCATGGACCAGGTGTGTTTTTCAGAGATGTCATGGACCAGAGGTGTCATGGACCAGGTGTGTCATGGACCAGGTGTGTCATGACGGATTGAAGACAAGGCAGCCTCACCTCCAGTCTCTTCCTCTGTTCTTTCTGTTCCTCGATGCGTTTTTGTCGCTCTGCCAACAGGAGGCGCTTGTGTTCCTCGTTCTGCTGTTGCTCTAGCTGCTGCCTCCTTAGTGCCTCAGAACGCTCCTTGTTGGCCAGCTGCAACCTCAGGAAGTCCCGCCTCAACGTTGACTCCCCAGGGATGTTGATGATGGAGCTGGACAAGGGCCACAGTGTAAATCGAATGCAAACATCATTGCATTAGCTCAGAAAAACCAACAACTTCAAAACAGACGACACACAGTACCTGGGTTCCCCCATATCCCGATCTTCCTCCTCTTCCTCACTGCCACTGTACTCGTACTCTGTCTCATCTGTAACAGGCAGTCAGAGACATGCGGGGGTCAGAGAGACGCGGGGGTCAGAGGCACGCGGGGGTCAGAGAGACGCGGGGGTCAGAGGCACGCGGGGGTCAGAGGCACGCGGGGGTCAGAGGCACGCGGGGGTCAGAGGAACGCGGAGTGAGAGGCACGCGGGGGTCAGAGAGACACGGGGGTCAGAGGCACGCGGGGGTCAGAGGCACGCGGGGGTCAGAGAGACTTGGGGGTCAGAGGCACGCGGAGTCAGAGGCACGCGGGGGTCAGAGGAATGCGGAGTGAGAGGCACGCAAACATCCACCAGTTAAAACAGGATGTTTTTTATCTGATAGGATCTGAGTGGTCCATATTGTGTGTTTACTGGACTCACCCCTCTCTCCCCTCTTCTTCTTGGTTCTGTCTATGTGGTCCTTCAGCTGGATGCGGACCTGCCGTTCGTTGGGCAGCTCTCTGATAAAGGGGTGTTTCAGCAGCTGCTCTGTGCTGGGTCTCTGGCCGTGGTTCTTCACCAAGCAGCTCTCGATGAATGACTGGAACTTCTTAGACCTGAGTACACACCGGGTGAAAACTGTGATAAAGTGTGTGAATGGGTGAAAGTGCAGTTGTGTGTGTGTGTGTGTATTGGTAACTCACCACTTTTTTGACTTCAGTCTGGGCGCGGGGTTTCTGGGGATGAGGAAGAGGGCTCGCATTGGATGCATGTCACACAGTGCTGCAGACAGACAGGAAGAGTAATGCTGAATACCAGAGCCTTGAACATCCATCATTACTGTGACTGTATTCATGTGTAACTAACACTCATTACTGTGACTGTATTCATGTGTAACTAACATTAATTACTGTGACTGTATTCATGTGTAACCAAGAGCCTTGCGATTGTTTACTTTAGCCAGATCATCACTGTAAATGAGAATTGATGCCTGGTTAAACTGGTTAAACCAAGTGAAATAACCTTATATCCTGACTCACTGATGACAATCCGCTACAACTCCAACCAGTCACAAAATCTGATCATGTCTAATGCCACTCTACATGCTGTTGTGCCAGTTTGTGCCAGTTAGAAGCCAAACTTACGTGGTGCTCCTTCTGCCATCTCAATAGCTGTAATACCCAGAGACCACAGGTCACTCTGAGAGATAGAGAGAGAGAGAGAGACAGACAGAGAGATATGGGGAGGAATGAAACACTGGACGTAAGGCCAAACAGACACATATCTGACATATCAAGCAGCCATAGTTCATAGGGGACAAACCGATTGAGTTCTTTCTGTCAGTTTAATGTTCCTGACAAGCCCTTCCCAGCTAACTAGATTGTAAGCTATTTAAATGGAAGAACGGTGCTGGTTAAAACTTTTAGAAGCAATTTCATTACAACAGACGAGGGTCAAATAACTCAGCATGGCGGTATCGGTTACCGTCCGTGACATGTCAATCAGCTGATCTGAACCGGCGTGAATCACCAGCGCCACGTCCCCCGGCAACCACCCACAGACCGTCGCTTCTCACTGGAACAGCGGACTCTCTTTACAGGGAGGCCATATCGTGTGTCACTGGCGCTGGTTAAAGTGGCAATTTGTTCCATCCCACTTGATTATATTGGAGCGGGGATCCCAGCCCACACACACGCTGGATGGGCAGGGGACCGGTAGCGGCACAGTATGTAGTCTCTAGCTTGCCAAGCGGTCCTGCAGAACAGCGGGTGGCTAAAAAAGCCCATAGACATACATCACAACTTAGCGTGACGGCTAAAAGAGACGTCCCGCTTAAAGGGATTTCTTGGAAAGTAAAATAAACCAGTCCCGTTCAGGTCGGCAGACAGGAGAAGTCTCTTGCAGCAAGCGGGTGGGGGCTTAATAAGACGACCGACGGAGTTTACCGAACGATTGCAAAACATTTGCCCGTCCGCAGGCAGCCCAGGCGTGTTTCCCCCGGAGCCTCACCCCGAACAGAGGGACTCTGGGAAATAAGCCCTCAGATAGGCACACACCCACCCCCCCCCGAGCAGGTACCTTGAAGTCGTAAGTGGCCTCTGGGTTTTCGTCACAGGCGATAACCTCCGGAGCCATCCAATAGGGCGTCCCAATGAATGTGTTCCTTCTCCCCACGGTACGGTCCAATTGGGCACTCACGCCAAAGTCAACTGGAACACACGCGCACACACAAGTTCAACATGTTGCTCCGTCTGACTGTTCGAAGGCCGTATGACGTTCTGTCCGTCCATCTCACCCAGTTTGACCTCTGCATTCTCGGTCAGCAGGACGTTCTGACCTTTGATGTCTCTGTGGATGACCTTGTGTTGGTGAAGGTGGGTCAGACCCTAGAGAGACAGGGCGGAAAAGAAAAAGAGAAGAAAGTCAAAAGGTGGACTGGATTACTTAGGGAAATAGAGGGAGAACGAGACACAGAGAGACAGAGGAGAGAGAGTTGTTGTTACCCTGAGGATCTCTCTACAGATGTAGGCTGTCCACTCTTCCTTCAGAGAGTTCCCTTTGGTGTTCTTAATGAGATCTGTGACGGAGCCAGCCCCACAGAACTCCATCACCAACTACACACACAGAAACAGATAGCATTAACACACTGTTCAGTATCTCGGGAACCTTCACGAAGCACAAGAACTGTTCTTTTTGGTCATTTAAGGTAGTAACGTACTACATTAAATTTTGTATAAATATATATATATATATATATATATATATATATATATATATACACACACACACACACACACACACAAACATATATATTTTTTGGCCAAATAATTTATGCATCCATGTTGACATCCCTACTCTGCCAGTGCAGGCATTATGACAGACACAAACGTGACCCTGGAACGCAGCACATTGAAGCATGTGATTGGTCGAGTTATGTAAGGAACCAAGGGGATTGGATGTGCAAAAACACCCATTCCAATGGAGCAGACAGACACCTCTAAACGCGCGCGAGACGGGCAACGTGCTTCCAACGATATCGCTTTCGTCCAATAGGTTTGCTCCCCCCATCACCATTTGAAAATGGCATTTTTTTTCCCCCAGTAGTTCCTAAAGAGTGCTACTTTTAACTGGCATGCCTTAAAATCCAAGGAACAGTTAATCTTTTTGAAATTCAAGTGCACGTGTTCGGCCCCCTTCCCAGCCCTGACTTGGGCGGACATTTGGACGTTTGGACGTTTGGACGTACGGACCCATAACTGGTCGTCGATGCCGGGGGGGTTCTTCTTGACGAAGGCGCCGTAGTAGGTGGCGATGTTCCGATGGTGGCTGTACTTCTTCAACATGTTGATCTCCGCTTTAATCTCCTCCTCCTCATCCTGAAACGAACAGACCCATGTGAGCAATCACCCGTCCCGCTGTGTGGGTGTGTGTGTGCAAGTGTGTGTGTGACTTACGCCAGTGACATCCATAACTTTGATGGCGGCAAGCTGGCCCGTCTTAACGTGGCGACCCTGGAGAACATGAACGACAGAGAGAGTGTGAAGGAGAGAGCGACAGGGACAGCGAGGGAGATGAACATCTCACATCGAGATGATATCCGTCCTGTTATCAGTGTGTTTTTCAATCCCAGAGCCACAGCCTGTCACCCAGCTCCCAGTAGGACCACAACGACTGCCGGAACACAAAACTATCTATCTATCTATCTATCTATCTGGATAAAGATATAGATATAGATATACACACCTGAATGTCACATAACCAAATAGTCTGTGTTGCAGCACTGGCATTTATCCAAACCTTCCCTGCAACCAGCTTAAACATTCCTGAGATTTTTGTACATAAACCATTGGAGTGAGACTTTTCTCTGGTCCCAGATTCACCATTCTTACGGCACTCGTCAATCGTTCCCGTGGCAACTAACCAGTGTTACCAGTCCCACTAAAATGTCCCCAGACATCCCCAGTAGGTTGAGAGGTATAGTGAGAAGGGCATCACATGGCACTGTCGAGGTAATCTACATGCCACGCTACATGTCGGCAAAACCTTGAGGCACCTTGAGCAGGGAATAAGTTAACCCAGGAGCACCGTAATTTGATCGGGCAATCCTGGACCGGAAACACAGCAGAGGGGCTGCGATAGAAGAAGAAACACTTGCCATGGGACAAGATTTGAGTCAGCATGTGTTTGTTTGTCTTTGCAGAACGGAAGTATTCGCAGATCACAGTTATAAAACACACAAACGAACACAATGACACTTCCTTGTGGTAGCCTAGCAACAGGCCTGGCGGTTTGTTTGAGAGGGGGCGGGAGGGGGAATCTGTGGTGTGCTTTTTTTACAATGTAGTCCAGACATACAGACGTGAGCTGGGGTTAGAGGATTCAAGTGCACACGTTCATTCTTTCTCAGTGTTGCATCAGACTACCTTTGACAGACAAAGCAACTCAAACTAAGTCTGATGCTTCTGTGTTCTCTTCTTTCCCCTTTCTGTCCTCTTCCCCATATTCAGATGAGCTGACAGAGACAAATACTGACAAGCCGAGGCCAGCCAAGACCGACCGAGACCAGCCGAGACCAGCCAAGACCAGCCAAGACCGACCCAGACCAGACTGAGAACGACAGTCAAATCGAGACAAAGAGAATATGAGACATACCAACACAGAGAAAGTGTAAGACAGAGAAAAGACCAGACAGACAGAAAGACCAGCGACAATAAAACCACAGAGAAAATGAGACAACAGAGACATGAGAAGGCAGAGACAAAGACAATGGGACCCCAGAGTCAATGAGACAGCAGAAACAATGAGGAAACAGACAGCACCAGACTGATATTATTTATAGGGATGTCCAAGTTATCGCGGTAACACGTGAGATTAATTTAAAATACTTAACGATGGTAATTTGTTTGGCCTCTTTAACGCAATGTTCATTTTTGAGCTTCAAAGCCATCCAGTAAGAGCTAAACTTTAGCGAGAGCTGAAATGATTGCGCTATTATCACGCACTTATTGTTTAACGGTAACAATTAGCGGCTGACTTGTTCCGTGCAATTCACAGGCATTAATTTCAATGGACTTCACGAGGTGAATTGTGTTTACTTTGCACTAGGCAGGCACAACAACTGGCTACGCGTTAAAAAAAACAAAAAACGCGTTATTAGGCTACAAATATGTTGGCGCAATGCATACAAGGAAATGGAGATATCTCTCTGCGCCCCTAAACCCAGTCTCACTACAAAACCTATCAAACGAAAGCGCCAGCCATGACGTCCGTTCCTGTGTTACGTGAATCCACCTGCTAACACTTTGCTCGTAGCATGGTAAATTGTCATTATTGGATGTTTTTGCTAATCTCAGTTAAGCATTGATGTTTCCACCAAAAATTCTCATAGTGGAATTAACAACAGCACTCTGCATGGATCACAGATGTCCCCAGATTGTTGTTCGAATATAACATCTCTAGCCACCATGCCTAATTTACGTCATTACCTAATAAAGTAGCCTACCTCAGGCATTTGGTTGAATTTGGGAATAATTCAATAGAGACACTTGGTTGTGGCGAACCTCTTTCAGGAAATCGACACCCACTTAAACTCCGTTCTCACCACATTTCAGCCCAAACATCAAAAGACAAAACCTGACGAGCTTTGGTGTGATTCAGTGGGTTACATTCCTGCCCACCGACATGGTTGTCCAGATCAGAGGCCTGATATGTGTTTCATGCAGCAGCCTAACTTAGCAGTTATTGCCTTGGTGCGTTAATCATGAGAACAATAAAGTGGTAGAAATATGGGATAATCAGAAAAGTGTGTATTAAAACGACAGAAGATTATGCGATTTATCGCTATTAATTATTTTAGTTGTTCGACAGCACTAATTATTTAGTTTAACCATAGACCAGGTACATTCTAAAAAAGACAAAACAGTTGGTTATGCATATTGCTTTATGACAAGTGTCCTGTTACTTTTCATATTACTACTGAAGTGAGTTGCATTTCGTCCTTGCATTTGACTGTATTAACAGAAATGGAGTACACCTATACTATGTGTGGAGGTGACTAACCTAAAAGCTCTGAGACATAG
Source organism: Novumbra hubbsi (assembly GCA_016801125.1). Classification (NCBI taxonomy): domain Eukaryota; kingdom Metazoa; phylum Chordata; class Actinopteri; order Esociformes; family Umbridae; genus Novumbra; species Novumbra hubbsi. The sequence goes on along the minus strand of JACXGK010004013.1, from coordinate 12,085 downwards.
GGATACTATCCCTTACAACCCCAGAGTGCAGCTAGGTCACACACGCACACACACACACGCGCACACACGCACACAAGCACAGACACGGAAACGGAAGCCAGATATGTGGAAACCATATCACTGCCAGGAAGTCAACAAGACAAGACCAGGTGTCATTTCCTGTGAAGCTTGCAGCTAATCGTTCTGTAGGACCAGAGAAGAAGTCAAATCCACATCCTGATTTAACAATAGCTATAGAAAAATGATTGTATGTGATTTTCTATGACAGAAAAGCTATTCTACAGTTCTTATTGGTGCTGGTAACCAGTGTATAATTGCAATATGGTTTGTCCATGTTGCCTCATGCATAAGTCCAACCCTGCTGCTGTAGTGGCCTATATAATAACAGCCATATGGCGCATCTCTTGTGCTTCTTTTGTTTTACATAACACGGATAATACAATACTTGAACGAATATGTGTAGAAATACATTTGAATAGAACACAACCAAACTGTATGTAAATTGGTGCGTTAAAATAAACCTACACAGGTATGATTTGAATAGACGTCGAACCCGACTGGATGAGTGTTGGTTATGTACAGTGTGTGTGTGTTGGTGTCAGAGTTTTAAAGCAAGATAGGAAGTTCAGCCACACCAGGTTGTTTTAAGCTTAGAGTTATTGTTATATTAAGGTTTTGGTTCAGTATTAGTTAGGTTTAGGAGCTAAGGTTAGGTATAAATCCATGGTTAGGATTAGGTCTTGGGATTTTAGTTTAGGTAGAATAGGGTTTTAGTGGGAATACTTGGCAAGTGGGTGGATTGACTTTTTCTCTTGTTGGGCTCTGTCCAGGGGTACCCTCGGGTAGGGCCAGTATCACATGACCCCCCGTCTCAGCCCCAAGGTGTTTACGCAGCTATATTATTGTATCGTAAAACCTTGTTAATCTAAGGAATGCGCTCTCTACATTTTCATTGTCTTCAGCTCTGTTTAAACTTAAGGGGACCTGAGGTCTTGGACCACACCTTAGAAGTATCAGGCTCAAAATAACCTGTTACATGTTGCAGATCAAGAGGATACCTGATGATTACAGCAGCATCTCCAGTGACCCTTCCTCCATCCAGGATTCTTCCTGTCCATCTGGTCGTGCTTTTGACCTGAATTATGTTTTTGTAAAAGCAACTGCTGATGTAAAAATGGCATAGTACGAATCATTTTGATTGACCTCTCGGATATAGCAAAACCACTGTGTTTGTGTGTGTTAAAACGGAAAAAATGCTCCCTTTTCAGGTGTCCTGATAAGCACATCTTGGTTGAGACATGTTGTGCATTCCTCTTACAGGTTACCCTGCCGACAAGACCCCACATGCCAGACAGAGGCTGACATTGCTGGAATTGTCATCCAACAAAAAGCTCGACAACATAGAAACCAACAGGTCTACAGCGTCACGCTAAATGTGGCTACAGAGGCATTCCACCAAGCTGCCTACGTTCCAGACCTTCTTGTCACCTGACCACGAAAACAAAAAAGTTGACAACAAAATATGACAGCGGCATCAGCCTAGTGGCTCAAAGAAGCATAGAATCTGTAGGTGAGCACCAGCGTAATTGATACACGTAAGGAACTGATATCTGAGGAGGCTACTGAAAGCCACAGCACAGATTAACCCTGCACATGTGTGCCAAATGCACACTTCACGCAGTGCCCATGTACATCAGTTGAATGGGTGAATCTGTCGGAGGGTCAACCCAAACGTGGTTGTTCCTTTCCAAATGAAACAAGACCAAAAGATATCGTCTTTGTGTCATTTGAAACAATTATTTGGGAAACAACATGAATCTGGGCCATTTCAGAATAGGGGATAACAAAACATTTCTCAAATAGCTTCTCAGTCAACCATAGTTCATTGTCTTGCATTGTACAGAACCAGTGGAAGACTTGATGTTAATGAAGCAATATATATATATTTTTTTTTTTTACTGACATCTACCTACCTAGTATATATCTATAATATTTTAGGTTTACAGTCTGGACCCCCCCCCCCCCCCCCCCCCCCCCCCCCCACCACCACTCACTCTCAGGTTTCGAAACAAGCCTAGTACTTCAGAAGGTAGTATAAGTATTTATGATATAGGCCCTAAATATAATACAGGTCAATCAGGCAAATATATTAGACTGTAAGTATAATATACTTCACAAACTGCGGTGGGTGTGTTGGGTACACCAAATAGTTCATAGAAGCGTATATATTATATGGACCATGGCTTTCAATACAAAATCTGAATAATGTATGAATGGACCGTATTAATGTTCTAGGTTCTTTTTAATGCGGTGTGATCATCTGAGACAGATTTACGGTCCCATTATCTGAAAAAAGGACTTTTAGGTATTATTTGACAAGATAATTATTGCAAGTTAATGGAGAGCTAATTACAGAGAAAGGCTTAATTAATCAGGGCAGAGAATCTTTGAGAACCATGCACTTTTTCATCAAAAAGATTGTGGCGATTAGGTACAAGTTGTACTTCATTCACCGGTCTGTGACAAGGAACCAATAGTTTCTAAATATTCCACCACAGTATACAGGAAATGTCGTTTTGACCACCGACAATTTTTAATTGTGTCTAGTCTAGGTGTTAACCAGCCTAAAACCCACCGGTCTTCCTTAAAAACGACCACACACGGCAGAACTTACAGCTGACCCAAGACTGAACCCGCAAGCTAGCGAGCAGCAAATGCCTGGATTTGGGGTCCGGAACCAAGGGCTTTTTCAGGACGGGGCCCTGATGTGATTTTGTATTTTTCGTCATTGGCTGTTTTTACAGGTCAGTGGATGGTCACAGAGACAGTCAGCCTGCCAGTGGCTAATTCAAGCGCACTTTGTATGAGTCAAAGCACAGTCCTCTGGCAAGCTGACCGTGTGGTGAGGAATGTCTCTTACCTTGTAGACCTGCCCGTAGGTTCCATTTCCGACCAACTCCACTAACTCAAATATACCAGCAGGGTCCTGAATGAAAAAAGAGAAGAGGGAACAAGAGAGAAATATGAGATAGACCAAGAGAGAGCGAGACAAAGAGATTGGAACCGGCAAAAGGAATTTGCAAAAGAATAGGAACGAAAAGGGGGAAGTTGGTTATGATTCAGGACCTGTAGAATATCTCTCTCTCATCTCACACAGGGACACACTCTGACACTGCTCACTGATCTTTCACTAAATCACCAAATTTCTATTTCTGAGAACTACAGGGCAACACTCTGACTGCATGGGGAGTGAGTGTGTGAAAAGAGAGTGAGTGGGTTTTCAGAGAGTGTGTGTGTGTGTCGGTGTGTGAGAGAGTGAGTGTGTGAGCGCACGGATAGGGTTAGGGAATACGACCGTTTAAATCAGTCACATGCTCCCAGAGAGGACTTGCTTAAAATTGACATAGTTCTTTTGCTCAAGGTCGAACAGAAGCACTTCTAAACCAAGAACACGTCTCCAGAGAGCACCTTAGATCTGCACCACACATACTCTGTGACAACAGTATCATTCCACATAGCCTGGAATAGTACTGCAATAGTGTGCTTAGAAAACGTCCCCCCAATTGGGCAGGTTTTCATGGTTCACACCCTGTTTACCCCAATTCATTTGGTGTGTCGCACATTTGAGAAAAATAATGGATCTGAGAGAGAAATAGATCATCTGATCAGAGGTAGATGAGTGAAAGATGGAGTGATGGACAGAGTGGGGTCAAGAGATCAGAATTGAGGGAGAGAAGGAAGATAAATGTAAGGCAACCAGCTGCAATAGGATTTGTTTTAACAAAATGCACCCGGGCTTTTGCACAAGACCACTTAAAGAAACCTTCAGTTCCATTGAAGCCGGTTGGCTCACAAATGTACATTAACTATATATAGGTTGTCAGTGGGCAGTTCGTGAAGCAGGATTTACGAGTCAATGTGCAGTAGGATGTGACAGATTTCTACACGTGTGTGCATGTGTGTTAACACATAATGAAAACATTCACAGACACACACACACACAGCACTGTGCCCCAGCCTGTCATGTCTGGGCATGTCGCTGTTACTGCAAGTAAGACTATGTAAAAAGTCACATCCCAACCAGCAAGACTAAAGAGGCTGTCAACACACGCACACACACCTAACAAAGACTAGTGGTATGAAACTGTGGTTGTTGTACAAGTGCCTCTGCCCTATACATCAGCCCCCCCCCTCCTCCTGGAGGATGCACACATGTTCGTACACGCACTCTTTCCCTCACACACGCACGCACGCACAGGGACACACTGTACTATAAGGCCTCTGTCAAGGACTCCCCAGAAAAATCTCGAAATGGCGGAACCCACTTCAGCTAACAGAATAACACTGCCTGCGTTTGTGTTTGTGTGTAACCCACGTCCCGTGTGTATAGGCCATGTCTGTCCCGTGTGTGTGTATGTCAGGGGCAGCGTTAGGAAGCGAGACAGACAGCTAAACATCAGCCCCAAATGCAAGAGGGCATAAACAGACAATAATACTGACAGGCCCAGGGCTCCATTACACCACGTTCCAATTGTTGAGGGAGAAAAAAAAGGCTTTCTGAGGTTCTAACGCGCGTGGGAGGGAGCAGCGATTACTGCGGAGGCGATGAGAGTACACAATCACAGACTCTTTATCTGACCCCCCCTTCCCACTCCATGTCGCATCGCTGAAGGCCTATAGCAGACGTCAGTTGATCCACATAAAACAGGGTCGGCGGATGCTGTCGCATGGCCGTTAAAGTAAGAAAACACCTACAACCCCCCCCCCCCAACCCCCCAACAAACATACAGGCAGTTTTCTGTGAATAGAGGACATCGTTAATGGGGAACGGGTCAGGAGCCCGAGACGCCGTGTCTCATTCATACAGTGCCCATTTTTTTTCTTCTTGTACACATAGGCACGCGCACACTAACCTATAAACACACACACACGCGCGCGCTCAATTTACCCGTAGCGCTGACAGGTCTATCTCATCCAGGCTCCGGGCAGGGGAGTCGCTCGCCATGATTCTATCTCAAAATGGAAGCTTCCTCTCCGATCATTTACTGAGAGGAGAAAGCCCCTCTCCCCTCTCTTATCCAGCCGTTGAAATGCCCCGATCCCCGTTTAGCGTCCGTAATATTTCCACCAACAATGGGTAATGTAATACGTTTTCCGTCGGATCATAAGGGTGGCTCCAGACACCGATGTAATCCAGGTGCTACATGCTGTAGGCGGTGACACGGCCCCCTGCACAGGCGGATGGTGAAAACACATACACGCCAAGTCGGCGAGCGAAGACAACTGCGCAGAAACATACACACAGTGATAAGAAGCAAAGCAGAGCACCCTGGAACGGCGTTGCCTCGACTCGCGCTCCCCCGGAGTAGCCTATAACTGCACGAGCAGCGGGCGGGTCTCCTGGAAACAGAGACGCCCACCACGTCACACACAAGCGAGCGCGGCGACGGACACTACATTTGTTGTTAGACATTCTAGCCACTTCTTTGAAGCGGTATACTTCGAAGTGTGCCTTGAAGATGCGGTCACAACGTGTTCTATCGCCTTTTGTCTTCGCCTGCACGCTGCATTTCTGTACATGTAGCCTGGACTACTACTGTGAAGGACTAGCCTATGTACCTGTCACAGCCACTACCTTACACCTCTCATAATCTGCATAATCATTATCGGCAGTAGCAACTGCTTCATCGCTGCTATGACTACAACAATCTAATAATGATCTAAGCTTTTTTCAAATTGTTTTATGCTGTAATTTGTTTGAACTGCCGAAAACTAAATTATTCTCGTGAAATTGTGTGTGCGTTATTCGCTCATAACACTGACGCTTTGAGCACCACCACACGATTCGTTGTTGTGCATAAAGCGGTGATGACTGAACCGGTCTGTCTTGAAGCTAAATGACTTTACCATGGAAGACTGGTAATATAAATAGAATTTCCTGCTACAGGAACTTGACGTTCACTGGCATCCTCTGGTGGAGCGACGACGACCGTCAGCAAAGAAAAAGTGGGACATGAGATGGAGAAAGGGAGTATGAGCAAGAGAGAGAGTGAGTGACAGAGAACGGCAGTTGGCCCAAAATAGTTCAGAGAGTAAATGAGGGAACAGACAGCAGATTGAGTGGACGAGTGAGCCGTGTTGGGAATGAGACCGTAATAAGGGATGGATGTGAATGAGAGACGTTGATGTTTTTCAATAGTTAGTTCACTTCTTCAGTTCACTTGACGGTCAACTGGAATAGACAAACACACACACACACTTGAAAAAACAACTGCAAATATTTATGGTCATAAATATAGGATTTGTTTTATTGTGTTGAAAGTCCGGAAAATATCCATAACACATTGGCCGTGATAGGAATGGTATGACAGGGTTATACAGTATTCGTTTGTCAATTGTTTAAACATTAAATAGATCATGCAATTATTATTTTTTTTGTACTTATTTCAATTTTGTTTACAACTTTCAATATCTTCATTATGGACCATTCTGATCTGAAGAACAATTCCTTGCATGAGCAAACAACATGGCTGCTATACATTCAAGTTGTTTCCTGTCCAGCTGCACCACAATGACACAAAATTGAACCACACTTTAAAACATAGCTAGACTGAGCATGTGTACCAAAACGTAGTCATTCAGAGCCAAAAAACGGACCAGTGATTACAAAAAAAAGATGTTAAGAATTGTTTACACATTATTCTAAATTGAAAATGCAAACTTCAAACCCACATATTAGGCCAAACCCATGTCTAGGACCTCTGCCTTTCTGCTGTTAAAACCCCCACTGTTCCCTGAAGACATTGGTTCAAGTCCCCCCATAAACTGCTGCTTGACTGAATGGGGCCCTTGAGGTTTTTCAAAGCACATGGCAAACAGAGGACCTTATATTTCGAAACACCCCATTCCCGATCATGGCGTTGCCTCAGCGCCACAATTCTACAGCCACTGCAGAAGAGTTACATGTCTCCCCCAACACGCTTGTCGTCAAGCCAATGAGGAACAAACACACGGTGGAGGTGAACGCTTTACATTGGGAACTGTGGGAATTTGTTGCTACCACACCTGATGCGATATCGGGGGTCAACAAGGACATGTGGTTGGAATCTACTCGCCTCAGCGTCTTCCGTGCACAGTGGCATTTGTGTCTATGTCATCATGTATTTTCTTGTCTCCTGTTAGAGTTATGTAATATGGGCACTAATTGAGGAACCGATGACTCATCTGTCAAACTAGGACAGCCAGACCAGACTATGGAACGTGGGACCACCCTTGATAAAAACAAAAACGTGTTTTTGTTGTACTCCCCGAACATTATATTATACAGTTCTACCTAATGACATAAGTTCCATTTGTTTCTCCTTCTGGCACTTCTGGAAGAAGTGACTTATGCACAAGCAAATATCTTGGTTCATTTTGGCACACACACCAACACACTGAAGAACATCAGATATGTTTAATAGTTAATATTCATCTCACCAATGGACAAATAATGTACTACAGCATAGATCCTTATTTGGTTAGTCTGTGCAAAAAAGTGCAATTCATTGAAACAGGCAGAGAAACACAAAACAATATATAAAGAATGGAAATGGACAAGAAAAGAGAGAAACAGACAGCAACAACGTAGCTTTCTGGTCGGTACTTTCTCAAGTCAGACAGCTACAAATTGCTCCCTTGAACACACCTCGTACCACAATCGTCAGTAGTATTTCACTCGTGGCCAGTTTGGTCAATCACTACCAAGCAAATGACAGGCGTTTGAACTAGCCACATGCCGGGTCTGAATTTGAATCTCCCGATCCCGGATACCTTTCCAATGACTGTATAACAAGTTATCATAAACGTTCAGGGGAATCTCCAATCGCTTTAATTTTTTAAAATTATTTTAATGTACACATGCAAGTTACGCGTTAGAATGCTATGAGTATGATACAAAACAGGGTTGTACGGGAGATCTCTGGGTACCGTTATTTTGAATCGTGCCTGGACATGTAGAGACCCAAGGCCACACTAGTAAATTAAGGTAGCATTCTGAAATCCGCAGAATGAGAATAAGGAATGTCAGAGGCCTGTTGCTTTAACATGTTCAATAATTGGCACTTGTGTGGAGTGAAAGATATTAGAGAAAAGAGGAGATTTTAATCATATTGTTCAGATAATGCAGCAAAGAATTAGGCTCCCATCAATCAGTGTTAAACAATAGCACTTCCGTTGTCATACTCGGTCTCGCATTTGTTAAGCTAATCGCTTTGAAACCTTTTGAATAAAACCAGGATATGAGTCAAGAAACGCTGAACGTACATAATGTTACGACTCCCCACAAACTCCCACATACAAATAATAAGTTACGTATCTCTGCAAAAATACCATTGTTTGTTTTTTTTTACAAAAAAAGTGCTAATGTTTTTTAAGGGCTAATGGTTTTAAGAGCTAGCGTCGAGAGGAAATTTGCTCCTTGAAGTTGTGGAGTTCTTGTCATACAATTACACAGAATTCACCCCGTGGCCCATTGACAACCCACCCGCAACCTAATCGAAATTAACAAGATCTCAGTGAAGTTTCCAAACAACCCAAATGTATCCCAGTTTGAGTTCATGCCATTTTTTCATACCGTCTTTGGAGTACGGTTAAAAAAAAACGCCAGGCTGAGATTCATGGCAAAGGTTCATGCCTCTCTCACCCCCCTCCCCTAGTCCAAAAGTCTCTTTGCCGCTTCCTCACGTGCCCTTTCCTTCCTCTCATTTACTGTGTCAGATCAATGTCATCAAGCCTTGGCGGATCCTCAATGAAATATCTACACGCTGACCGTCCGAGTTGCATTCTCTAGCCCTTAGTGTTGCATAGTGTTAGTAAACGGTACAGAACTCTGTTGCAGAACGTCAGTAACCTTTTAGCTATACATGTCTGTGTCAGGTTGCACCGTGAATCCCTCCTCTACTCATCTACTTCTTATGTAAACATAAAGGCGCTGTCCAGCTTCCAGGCACACACTCCAGAGCATCCGGATGTAGAACGTGGAGGGCATGTGTGTGTGTGTGTGTTTGAAGCCTTTGGTCTCTGTCTCAGGTCCAAACCTCCGTGGGGACCATGGCTTCTTTGGACCCAATGGGAGGAAGTAAATTTTGCTCGGACAAGAAGTAGAGTGGAAACTGGACTAGGAAGCCCCGAATCTTCTTCAGCTCCTCGCGTGCACGCGCGGGATCTTCCCTCTCCAACCCATGCTTTGCCAGGTACCCTTCCAGTTCTAGAATGTTCCTCACATCGCTGGAGGGAAGGCACCGGAACACCTGTCAGGAAAGCGGAAGTTGAAGCCGAGCACGTACAAGCCAAGCACGGCACTGACTAGGTGGTGCTAGTGTTAGCGTGCCAACGTGTGTTCACCTTTTGGTAGATGGTGTCGTTGCGAGCACAGGTGGTCAACCAAATGTCCTTGTAGAAGTGATCGCTCACAGGGTCAGACACGTCTATCGTCAGATCGTCATGGGCGCCCAGAATAGTCCTGAGGGGAGAGGGTGGGGGGGGTGAGAGAGCGAGGGGAGGGAGGGAGAGAGTTTAAAAGTGAGAGATTGGTTCCTATAGGGAGATCTCAAAAGGTAAAGCTAATGATGGCTCTCTCTTTCACACACACACCCACCTAAAACACTCCAGGCGCAGTGTCAGTGCATAGCGACCGGCCTGGTACTCCTGCCCGTCCATCACGGAGGTAACGGTCTCGGAGTCCTCCACCACCACCGCCACCTCGCTGTCGCGCTTTCCCAGCATGCTACGGTCGTTGATGTTGGCCGACCCTTTGACGCACAGAGATCAAGCGTCAGGCGTACGGCGGCATTTGAGCTCTGAGTTGATTACTAGCAACCCTAAACCCCCTAACCCCAGTGGATGGACTGACCCGGGAGCACGCAGTAACAGAACTGGCCAGCAGATGGCTGTGTTGAGTCCGAGGCTGTGCCGCCGACTTGACGCATTCACCGATAACACTTCGGTCCGAATTTACACACGCGCGCCCAAACACACCCACCTATGATGACGGTGTTGTCGTCGGCGATGAGCATCTTGCTGTGGACGTAGATGAGCTCCGTGACCAGACGTCCCTCCAGTTCAGCGTGGGTCCTCAGACCAGCGAAAGAGATGTAGTTCATCCACTGGTCGTCCACTGCAACGCGCACAAAACAACAAGCAATCAAGACGGCCGCAAGACTAAACAAGGAGACGCACGGTCTGCAGCTGGGATCCACATTTTAAAGAGTAACTCTAGATAACGCTGCAGCTGGCCTGACAGGAACATTTCACCGGCAAGTAAACACAACTTACTTTCTCTCTTCAGCTGGGATGTGATGGAGCAATCTCCTCTGATCATAGTTCTGAAAGAAAGGGGGCAAGGAGAGAGAGAAGTACGGAATGAATTAACCCCTCTGAATTGTCAGCAGGTTGTCAGTCAGTGTTGTGCGTGCTTACACTCAGAACCTGACTCTCTACTTGAGCTTCCCCTGGCCACCGTTGTTTATTAAACACAACACCTGTCTCTCACACCCACCAGGTGGAGGTTCACCCACCTATAGTTGTAGTGCATCACAGCCTGGATGGCGCTGCCTCCCCCTGTGTTGATGTCTCCCTCAAAGCCTGGCAGCAGGGGGGTCACCAAGTACACACGGAACCGCTTGCCCTCCCTAGCAGACACACACACACACACACACGGAAAAGGATGCTACATTAAAGAACAATGAAATGCCGGTAAGCTGACAGGCCGCCTGCCAAATGGTCTCCAGGGCTAACCAGGCCGCCTGCTAAATGGTCTCCAGGGCTAACCAGGCTAAAGCGCCATGGAAGCTAATTGAAGGAGCCGGACAGTTTGATTCCCAACGGCAGGAGCTCACGTTGATCGGGCAGCGGACTGCCGCAGAAATGCTGCACAGCAATGCCCAATAACTCAGTGCAATTGAAAGTGTGTGCCGTAAAAGCAAAAGCAAAGCACTCATCTTCTCTGGTTGCGTGCATTTCATAACACCAGGTGCGTTACGAAGTCATTTAGCAAAACAATTTGGGCTAGAGCTTGAAAAGCCCGGGTCTAATGACACCCCTGGTTTTGAGGCAATTATTGGGTCGATTGTCAAATGAGAAAAATTAAAAGCTCTGCAGTTCTAGACCAAATTAATTCGATTTATCTGCACAAATTGGCTTGTTGGGTTTTGTTATTTTTTAGGCTGATTTTGAATGTTCAATCAGCATGTATTCATTACTATGTACAGCGTGTAGGCTAGAGGTGTTTCTTTATTAAAACATTTCTGATTTAGCAGGGGAATTGTTTTGCACTTTAAAAAGAACATAATGTTCTCCTTTATTTTATTACTTCTTGGCAAACATTTCAAAACAATTACGTAGAACTATTTGCAATCACAAAGTGCTGTAGGCTTTATGTGTCTGGCACATAACTCAAATGTCCTGAAAAATAAAATGCGTCTGGTCACATTGTCCACTGACATTATTTCCTAATGGATGCCTTATGTGTGTGTGCGCGTGTGCTTTACCGATAGGCCCTGATGATGCGTTCAGCGATGGCGTCTCCTATCTTGTTGAAGACATGTTTGTTATCAGCACAGCTGATGAAGAACTGGTTCTGAGAGACAAAAGTGCACAGGCATTTTGTAGTGTTATGTAGTGTACCATAATACTATGTTGTTTTTTGTAGTGTCATGTCGTGTAACAAACTCCAAAGATGTGTTATGGACTGTACCATAATCCAATATATTCTGTCATGTGTACCCACCTCTACGTAGTGGAACACTGTGTGGTGTTATGTCATGTGTACCCACCTCTACTTAATGGAACGCGGTGTGGTGTAATGTCATGTGTACCCACCTCTACGTAATGGAATGCGGTGTGGTGTAATGTCATGTGTACCCACCTCTACTTAATGGAACGCGGTGTGGTGTTATGTCATGTGTACCCACCTCTACGTAATGGAACGCGGTGTGGTGTAATGTCATGTGTACCCACCTCTACTTAATGGAACACTGTGTGGTGTTATGTCATGTGTACCCACCTCTACTTAATGGAACACTGTGTGGTGTAATGTCATGTGTAC
>JACXGK010004012.1:25468-41067 GCA_016801125.1 Novumbra hubbsi | reverse complement strand
TCCCTCCTGCCTGGCATACCAGTCTGGAACACGTCATTTGGGGGGGGGGGGGGGTGCTTAGCTATGACCTCATCCTCTCTCTTGCTCTCTCCAGGGAGGGAGTGAGATCACGGTAGAGAAGCATTTATATTTATAGTGTCTTTACTGGCCCAGCCAAACAGTTCAGTATCACCCACTAGATCCGAATCAAATGGGCCCTTTATAAAGGAACAACTGTAAAAGAATGAATCACTTTCTGACCAAATGGTATATTTTATTATGTGGTTATTTGTGGATGTTGCACCATCGTATTTTGTACTCTTGTAGAGAGCCATGCAAATACATGTATTAATCAATTCTGCCTTGGTGCTACAGATTGTGGTGCTATGGATTATGTTTTGGGGGATATAGTGTGTCTTAATATTGAACACAGTGTGTGTTTGTTTTCTCTCAAAACAATTTTTTGAGTGCATAGTTTGAATTATCAGGCAGTAAAGCCTTCAGGGTTAAAACATTTTTGTATATTAAGGATTATATTTAACTGATTTGGTCAAGTGACACATTTTAAAAAAATGTGTACGGAATGTTTACGAAACATATGCTACATAGGTTGTGTTATTTTATAGACGCAGGCTTATTGTTTTGCATTAACCAATTACTAGGACAATAAGTAACTATTGGTGTTCGTAGAATGTTACGTTAATAAAGTCGGCAAAAAAATGTAAATACATATGGAAGCGTTGGCTGAACCCCTCCCCTTTAATCGTGTGGTTTGGTTCTAGTGGCTCGCACGTTCGTTTCATTGCGGGACTCGTGCTTCTCCCTCGTTTAGGAGCGTACTGTTTTTTACTTCTAAATAAATATACCTACACAACCTTTTGGAATAGAAGATTTTCTGCTTTTGCATTTTGTACCATCATAATGAAGAAACGTGGAATAAAGCTTTCGGAGTGGTAGCATAGAAGAGCTGAAGGTTTGTGTCTAAGCGCAACGCATTGTACAGTCTCTATTAAAACTGGAATTTAGTGAAAAGCGGGTTTTAAAAACTGCAGAACTCACATAAAAGTGAAATTATGAATCGAATTGTTTAAGTTGTAGTTTATTTCAACGTTTTTGTTGTGAATGGTGAACTAATGCCCATACCAAAAAGCACAAGTATGAAAAGAAAACATGAAATAGTGTCCAGATGTTTTATTCTAAAATGTAAATAAATTACCGTATCGATAATGCAGGATATGTCCTTTAAAAAGTGTTAGATAATTTACTTTAGGCATATTGTTGAGTTTATAGGGGTCAATCAAAAGGCTTATGCAGTAGTATTTGCTCTAAATGTAAGGGTGATTAGAACATTTATATTGTGTTAAATGTGTGAACGTGAATTGTCCTCCGCGTCAAAAAGGTTTCGAAACAAACGGTTTTCCCCTTTTATCCATTACTTTCCATACTTCCTAGTGGATTCAGTATAAGTGAATTAAGTTAGGCTCTTACATGGGTTTACAATTTTATTGCTCTTTTCGGGCAAAGTCCACACTTCAGAGAGCTTTATTGTTTCTCTGAGACATTCATAGTAAATAAAGTCCAGCTGTCGTCGGAAATAGGGTTCCTTTTTTTCTTTTCAGTCGGTGGCACAGTGGTCCCTTGACCATTGGGGAAAGTTTTGCAAAGAGGATCACCAGAACATTTCAAGATATTGCAGTTCTGCATTATGACTAAAATATAACCCCAGCCAACCAAGACGTTACATTTAAATCATAATCATTCTCCTCAACAGCAACCTGTCTTCCAAACCCAGTCTCAAAAGACAAAATGGCAAAGTGGCTCAAAGACTATCTCAGTTTTGGTAGCAGGAGGATGCCTCCTCAGCCACCTAAACCGGACTACACGGAGAGTGAGATACTAAAAGCCTATCGGGCTCAGAAGAACCTAGACTTTGAGGACCCGTACCAAGACTCAGAGAATCGGGCCAGAAACGACTCTGGGTCCTCAGACTCCTCCCACAACACCTTTGGGTCTCCTCTGAAGACCAACAGTCTGGATATGAAGATTGTGTCTCCCAAACATCGCCTGATCAAGGTGGATTCACAGGACCTGGGGCGAACTAAGATCTTACTGAGTGCTATCTCCTTAGAGGAACAGGAGCCGGTGAGTAACATCCTTCCTGTGCCACATTAACATTAATTTCCATTACAAAGGCTTTGCCACTTATTGATTAAGCCCATATGCAAGTGACTGGAAATTTGAGTCTGAAATGAAGAATGTTTCAGTGCATCACGCTGTTAGAAGTGGCCGTAAATTGTCTGGCCTAGATGTGTAATAGGAGGAAGCGTTGTTGATTTGCTGGAAGTCTCATTGAGTCGGGTGTCACAGTCCCCTGAGTTTATGTTCAGCTATAAATAATATATGGCGTTTGGTTTGGCAAGCAGAGGGAGAGAGACCCCCATGTGAACACATGGTGGGTGAGGCAATGTCGGCCCTTGTCAATAGGACCGTATGCTGCCACACTTGTCTTACCATCAGGCCCAAAGACCCGTTCTGGAGGGGCTAGAGTGTGTGTTGGCGGAAGAACAGCAAGGCACAGCTGCAATGGTCAGGAATGCACAGGATCTCATTGAGAGATACAGAGAGATACAGAGAGAAAGACAGTGTTTGCCCGTAGAGGCGGGGAATGCACATGGATTCGGTTAACGAAGCAGCTCAAACATCATGACTAAGTTAACGAGCGGATTGACTGGTCGCTTTCCTTGCAGTTGGGTCGGAGTCCCTCTCTTTTTCTTATTATTTGAAATGCCACAAGTACACAGGTCCTAAAGGGTATTAAATGTCCGACAGGAAGTAGTCTAATCAAAAGGGACTCTGCATTCATGCTCTGGCTGCCCTCATTAACGTCTCAACGTGAATTTCGGGCGTGTGAGAATATCCATCCCCTCATTAACAGTGCAGATTCGTTCCCAGGCGTTCGTTAACCTGTTACTGAATCAACAAGGGATTGGATGGAATCTGTGTCTGTGCGTGTCTAACAGGGGTTTGTTACGTGTGTTGGTTGACTGATTGAGTGTGTGTCTGTGTGTGTGTGTCTACCAGGAATTTATTACATGTGTTGGTTGACTGTGTGTGTGTGTGTGTGTGTCTGTGCATATAACGTGTGACCATATGGCTTTCTTTGTAGTTGTCTGTGAGCCAGCTGACCCGTGTTCCCTTGTATGTGCAGCATGGAAGAAGGAACAAATACTCTCCTCCAAAAGACCTCTGCATGCTTGGTGCTTAGGCCAACAGAATTTAATCAATTTACGAAATGCTATTTTCTCATTGTGTGCTGCTGTGAGATGTCCACTAGTTTCTATGATTTACAAATGTGCCACGTTGTGTTGAACTATTAGAGTGGGCTGTGTCCCGGAGATGGTTGGACAATGGTGTGTCTGCATGCTCTGATGGAGTGTTTTGGTGGGTATCTGATTCGGGTGACCCGGTGTCTTAACGAGGGGTTCCCACATCCTCTCAGGTTGTTCCATCAGCCCCAGCAGTGGGAGACACAGACTACTCAGATCCATTTGATGCTCACCTGAACTCCCGGCCTGACACTGATCTGGGAGCAGTTCCCTGTGGGAACAACGGCTACATGGAGCCTTACGAGGCCCAACGGGTCATCACAGGTGAGGATAAGATATATATATATATATACCCCAGATAAATGGAACTTAAACTCTACGTCTCCCGTAATGACTCTGTTCGTGTGTTTGTTTTCTATGTTTTTTATCTCTAGATTATTTCTTTATGCTTCAGCTCCTTGGTCTGCTGTTGGTTGTTATGCCTTTTATTGATTCATTTCTAGAATCCATAGTACGCAGTTCTGCAGACCAGGCCTCCTCTCCCATATTTAGGAGCACGACTTTCCCCATGTTACTGTCCTCCCTGTCTGATGGAGCTCACAGGCTTCCACACCACTCTTTACAATCTATTACCTCCATCCTGTGGTACAGATCTATCATTTTCTGTTCAGCTTTTTTGTTGTAACATCTCCGTTTCCCCAAACACTGTGTGTCAGACTCGTGCAGCGTGAAGCGCCTCTCCTACCAGGGTTGTGGATTCTCCCCTAGCTGCCCTCGGGGGATTCTGGGTAGCTCTATAATCCGTTGGAGTCAGTATGTATTAGTGTGCGTTTGACTGTTGTCTTTGCTGGCTTCATTCAAGTCGGAAGCAGTTTATAGTCACATGATTAGGATGGAAAAAAAACTGCTTGTTTTTCAGCTTGTTAGATACACAGTGGAGTCAGATGGCCCAGGTCGGAAGCCCTATGCTGTGTCACTGGGCACTATTAAAAAAAAATTAAAAAAAAATAAAGCCAGGTGCATGAGATGAAATATTACTATAAATCATTACACATTGAGTAGCTATTATCCATCCCAGAGACAGATTATCAATTTACTGAACAGAACATTTTGCATTTAGATGTGTTATTCGGGGACCCATTCAAAGAAGTTAATGTGTTTGGGGCAGATGTGATCCTGAAAATAATCATAGATATGGTTATGTGCTCTTCTGAAAGCTGATTGGAGAATAAAGGCTAAAACCCTGTTTCTATTGGGTCACCTGCTGGCCTGCCTTTCATCTGCATGCAGTAATAGATTCCCTTCAAGCTCCATTCTCTGAATTCTCGCTCCTTTACTCTCCCCCATCATGTTGCCTTCCATTTCTCATTCCACCTTGGCTGATTTCATCTCCCCCCTCTAATCTCTCCCATCTTCTCACTGCTCTCTGACACTACAGGCTCCCTGCACAGGTACAGCGGTGTAGCCAGGCACGGAGACTGCCTCTGTCTCACCGACTTAACATCAACCCCCGCTCCCTACCCTTCCTCCTCCTCCTCCCACCTCAGGGTCTGTCCCCAGGGCCTCCTCTGTCGCCATGGAGATGGTAGAGAGGCCCAATAGGCAGTGTGTCTGTCGTCTGAAGGTTAAAGTTTGTCTGTTCTGCCTCTCACCAACCCATTCCGCTCAGCACTCTTTCCCTGCCGCTGCACTTCCATAGCAACCTGGGATACCAATTATCCTTCCACTTCCCTCACAGCCAACATTGCAATTTCTTTAAAGCATTGAGCTTCTTCGCCTGCATCAATAAGATGGCCCTGATTGCTGATTGAAGTGAGGCTCATCCATACTCTTTTTGTTTCAATTAAGTCTGCCTTCAGGCGTATTATTTCAATCAATAGATGTCTAGATGGCTTTTTGAAGGAGCAACTTTAGGTTCATTTCTGAGAACGACTTTATTGCCTGACTTCCTAAACTACTTGCTTAGGCCAAATGCTATGCTCCTATTTCATTTCGTCTCCACATTGAGTCTGAGATTACAACCAAGAAGGGCCCAAGATCACACATTTTCTAACCATATTGAGTTTCTAGTAAGTATGGCATTTGTGGACAATATTTAGGACAATATTGCTGCTGCGACTGAACATGAGGGCTGATGTGCTCCACAGCTCTGAGTGTTGCCCAGGGCTTAGCTAAGCTTCTCAATATAACACTTTGGGCCTCCAGTAAGCTGTGCAAACAAGATTTCCCCCTCCCTCAAATTCAACTTGTTGTTGCTTAACCAGCATCTCATATTATTTGCAGTTAGAGATGCAATTGAATTCATGTTTTAGGAATGTTGTTTCCTAACCGTGATGAGTTTATTTGTTCTACCTCACCAACTGCTGGATGCCGGAGTCTGACCTTAATCACGTGTCATGTGATTTCTTTGAAAAACAAACAGGAATATTTCCACTCTCTGTGCTCTGTAGTAAGCAGCATGTTTGTGTTCCGTCTAACAGAACTGCAGCGTGGCCCGGGAGGAGGTCGGGTGAGGGGTGAGGTGCAACTCTATGACACCCCGTATGAGGTGGAGCGGGGACGGCCTCTGGGTGTGGGGCTCGGGTACGGAGACCCCCCGGAGGAAGGCAGGGAGAGCCGGCTGCCACAGGATGACGAGCGGCCAGCAGATGAGTACGACCAGCCCTGGGAGTGGAAGAAAGACAACATCTCCAAAGCTTTTGCAGGTACTGAATCACTGACTACACGACGAGTAACCTTTCGCTGTCTTAAGGCACTTTTTAATCACCCTACTACACACCTCCAATGATGTGCAGAGAGTGGGACGGAGACCGGTTGGATGTGCAGAGAGGGGGACGGAGACCGGTTGGATGTGCAGAGAGGGGGACGGAGACCGGTTGGATGTGCAGAGAGGGGGACGGAGACCGGTTGGATGTGCAGAGAGGGGGATGGAGACCGGTTGGATGTGCAGAGAGGGGACGGAGACCGGTTAGATGTGCAGAGAGGGGGACGGAGACTGGTTAGATGTGCAGAAGGGGGACGAAGACCTGTAAGATGTGCAGACAGCAAGTGTCAGGTGGCCTAGAACCCCTCTCAGAAGTGACAACAATAACAGTAAACTAGAACGTATCAAACTCAACTTTATTTTAACAGTTACAAGCACTGTGTGTGTGTGTGTGTGTGTGAGTGAGTGTGAGTGAGAGTGTGCTCACAAGTCACAGACTGGCACAAGGCAGTAGTTCAGAATATGATTCGGTAGGGCAAACCTACCTAATTGAGCTGTGTCTCAGTGTCAGGAGGTCAAGGTGACAGGAGAATAAATCAACAGGCTTTCTCTTCCTCCACACTTCTCTGTTAATTACATGCTCCTGTGTGCATGACTGATCTAGTGCTAATAAAACAGTGGTCCGCAGGATTGCTACAGCAGCACACGACACCCGCACACACTAAAAGACACACACTCACCACCAGACTCACACACACACACACTGAAATCACATTAGCTTGCAGACATTAAATGGACACTATAACTCCAGCACGAGTACGTCTGTGGGGTGAGCGACCCTTTTAGAAAGTCTCTTCTAAATGTTCTCCCTTTTACGAGATTTATTGGAGAAGAAACCAGATGAAGAAAGAGTCCTCTGGTGATTTTCTGGCCCTTGTTGTTCTCACTGTCAGTCAGCTGCATGTTGCCTGGTCTGTGCAGAACAAAAACACTTTACTTCCATTCACACATTGAATCCATATTCCCTGTCAGATGTGGGGGGGGGGGGCTAGGCAGGGTTAGGCTGGCAGTTGAAGACATGTTGAGAGAGGGGGCAGTTATTTATATGTTTGTGGAGCGAGCGCAAGGGAGAAAGGCAGAAGACAAATGATTCTGCTGGCAGTGGAGGAGCAGGTTGGGAGGTGGGGTGGGGGGTTGGGATCGTTGTGGCAGGGTGCAGGCAGTCATCTGCCCCCCCCCATGGGTGTTGGGGCGGTCCATGCTGTCCTCCCGACCTGCTTAGGTAACATGCAGGCAGCTTGATAACCCACGGCAGGGGTCCTCAAACAATCCTTCCGCAGCTCTCACCCTATTAATGTGCTAACACACACACACACTGTCTGACAGACAATGCATTCTAATTACCATTAGGTGCACCTAAACGAAAACAAATTACCATTGATTCCGAGGGGATGTTTTGCTTATTTGGAGATTTGTTTTGCACAGTTCTAATAGTCTGCTAGTTAACTGCTGCTCATATCTACTTGCTGGTAGGACATTTTCTCTTGGGAGTCCAGGTCAGGTGTTTAAGATCAGGGTCTGGGCAGGCTAACATCAGCAGGGAGCTGACAGACAGTCCTCAGTCTGGCAGGTTTGTAATAATTACAGTGTGAACCTGTAGTACCCAGCTATCCTTTATTACCACCATCATTCATTTCTAGGAACCATTGAACATGTAATGGTAAGGGGGGGGGGGGGTTAGATTGTGGCCAGGCATCACCAATTTGTGAGCCAAATTGCCAGGCTCATTACTCCACACACACACTACCCTGACTAATGGATAGATGAGGGCTGTACCACGTTTAGTCTGTGTTGTTAGTGAAGGACAGCTGCTATATATTGTTCCCTTACAATAGACCTTGATTATTGACATATTTCTCATACTCTTTCGACAATGTGAAATATTACATTGGTTTATGTTGAGTGTGCATGTGTGGCTTTTACTATTCGTGTGTGTGCGCGTGCGTGTGAAGCAGCAATAATGAGATTTCCATCACCGGGGCCCTAGTGTCTCTTGTCTGTCGGTTCACTTTAAGCAGGCCCTGGGGGCCCCACGGGCTTCTCCGTCTATTTACAGGCTCTATCACGGAGACGTTCTCCCATCCCTCCATCGCTTCTTTCCTGTCTCCGTCTTCGCTCCTCGCCAAGCATTACTGACGTTAATGAAAAGACCTGTCCTTGGCGGTCCTGCCCCGTTCCCTCAAGTGAGCTGGGTGGGAAGCTGAACGAGATGGAACGGAGGAGAGAAGCAGTGGAGAGAGAGATGATGCCCCACTTAGAGGAAATGGTGGAGGGGTGGGGGGGTCAGCGGTGCACCAGATACCACATCCCAGAGAGACAGTAGAATGAAAAGCAATTGGGCTGACCTAAAATACAGAAGGTCAAACACGAAAACCCACTTCAGCAGTGCTGTCCGTGATTTCTGATGCCATGCCTTTTAAAGATTCCCATGCCCCAGGGCAGCTAGGTGACATTTTGTTTCAGAAATGTACTAGCACGTACTGAATAAAAAAAAAACACATTACAATTGTATTGTACAGATATCTAGTATGTAAATATATTATCAGAATATTGATTTATGCCAGAGATTTGCATCTGATGTGAGACATAAGAGCTTAACAGCAATTGCTGTTTGCATATACAGTGCATCCGGAAAGTATTCACAGGTGTGTAGAATTTTGAGGGGGAAAATTTATTGAATCCATTTTGGAATAAGGCAGCAACATTACAAAATGTGGAAAAAGTGAAGCGCTGTGAATACTTTCCGGGTGCACTGTATATGATGCAACGCAATTATCATTAATAAATGTCAATCAATATTACTATAAATATCATTAGCACATTTTCATAAAGATGCTTGCTTATTTGATGTGACATAAAAGCATAAAAACGTATTGAGTTAATATATTTATGGTTACGTATATCTTGACTGGTTTCTTACTTGTCACTGCTAGTAAGCACTTAAGCAGGCGTAGTTAACATGACACTGGCCACAAACCATGTCTGTATGGTTCCTCTATTTATATTCATGGACAATGTCGTGGACGTATTCAGAGAATGGTTTTTCCTTCTTCACAACATGATAGGCGGTCGTAATTAGTTTTTCTGCGTGGCTACGCGCCACCGCGTCCATTGGTGCAGCCGCAGGTTTGTCAACCCATGTACGTGTCCTTGCCTTTGTGGTTTTGTCATCCACGAAAACGGTCTTTCCACGTAAACAAAAACGATCGCTTGTTCTTTGCCACGTACGATGTCATGTTTTGATTTTGCTCTTGAATATACCATGAAGTATGATTGGTTAAAACAGACCAGCCATCGAATGATATTGGTCACAAAGATGACACCCGTAGACGCGCCACAGATGCATTTTAATGCAAGAACTACGTTTTAATACCAAACTTTGAATTTAAATGGCATAATCGAGCTTTGGCCCTGTATGACTGTGTCTACTAGTCCAACATTTGGAACTACTGGCCCCGGGCTAGTGGGCCATCGTTAAGCTTAAACCCTATGCTGGATGTCCTTATTCCCATAATGTAGCTTGGGTCGTGGCTCTCATATCATCTCTTGTTACAGCTGTGCCCATCTAATAATCACTGGAATTTGTGTGGACTGTGGATTAATCCCCCACATTCTGTAACTGGTTCCCAGGTCATTGCTGTAAATTAAAAAGTATTTAATGCCAATTTATCAGCTAAAATAGAGGGTTTAAGAAACTGTTTTATGCTCATGCAGGGTGTTAATTGGCTCTCATTAGAGATCGGTTGTGCCCAGCAGAAGGTCTCAACCTGGTGAGCTGGGTTTGTTAGAAAGCAGATGTTTCCAGAATTGTGTTTACTGAAGAGATATGGTTATTATACGGAACTTATCCAATTACTTTAATCCAGGATGTTTTGACTTTTGGATATAACATTCCTTGTCTTTACTTGGTTTATAAGCTTTGAGGTTGTACAGTTATTTTTGTCCAGACTGAATGATTAAAATGGGTTGCTTCAAGAATATTACCAAAAATTGTAGAATACATCCACTTTGTTATTGGCTTGTATGATTGTGATCCAAGCCAAGTCTATTGGTTTTATCTGTTGCCAATTACACTGTTTCAGCTCAGTGGATGTCTGTGTCTGCCGCATGGTCTATGCAGGTTTTTGTAAAATAGCAATCTTCAAAATGATTGGCAACCTTGATAAAGATTACTAAGAAAGACTATTTAATGAATAAAATGCAAATATTTAGCTATATTGATTTTAAACAAAATTGTAGTATCAGCAGGTGCTCGGATCCTTTCCTTTTAAGAGACATTCATGATCCTGCACTTGTAAATATAAAACATTAACCTAAATAAATGAACAAATGTCATTTGTAATCATTGGTGCCAGTGGGGCATAGAAGCTAAGTAACCTAATCATTGCATTACAGTACTGGCAATCTATTAATTATATTTGTGCACATGCAGTTATGACCATAGGGTGGTATTAGAATGTTGAACTCTACCACCACAATTGTATATCTACACATTCAAAAATGTCCATAAAAACCCTGCTGTTAGTCAATTGCCCAATTCGCCAAACCATCACTATGAATCCTTTTTTGAGGCCATCATTGTAACTGCTAGGTTTTGGCTACAAAAAGGGTCATGTTCATGATCTAGCTAACTAAAAGTCAAAGAAGCTGAAACCACTGCGCTTCAAGCTCCCAGATTCTCTCAGAGGCAGAATTGACAGTTGGTAAAATGTGTATAAAAGGTGAAACACTTTAGAACTTAGAACTTAGCCCCAGGGCCGGAAACATCGCAACGTCATGGTTAACGGCAATACGTTTGCTTCTCAACAACAAAGTGCTAAGGGCTGTCTTCATATTCATTTAATTAATTTAATATGTTTGAAGTTCCGGCTAGTTTTCATTGGTAAAGGCTGATGAAGCGTTTCTCTAAAAGCACATTATTCTGCCTGTAAAAACCCAGAAGTCTCTTCATTTCTCCATGACAATGATGTGACTTAGTGTTGTATTGAGCCAAATGGTCCGTGGTTTTTTAACATGGCGCTGGCACACACTGGGAAGGGGTCCCTTCCAAAACGACTCTCTGTCCCTACGTCTCCTTGTCCCTGGGTTAAATATGCCTACGTCTCTATGCACCTACCTGGTTGCCAGGACTACATAAATCTCATCCACTCTCTGAAGAGCCACCACTGTCATATAGGCTGTGTAACCTGTCCTTGCACACAAGAGGGAATTTGATTCTGGAGGCGAACAAAATCAATTATGGTAATTTGCAATTAGGCAACACCTGTTTTTCTGAAAAAGCCAACTTTGAGAATAACTCACACATGTAAATGTCTGGAGTTTGCTAAATGGCATTGATACTTAAGATGAAACCAGGTGCTATGTTGATATAATACAGAACAGCAGTTGGTATGCCATCAAAATATTATGCATTTGGAGAAGAGAATCCTGACATGTTAACATTAATCACACTTCTGGGGGATATAGGGCAGATACATCTACTGATTTCCATTTGAAATGAAGCCCTGTTTGAGTGACATGTGTGGGCATGTATACGTGGGAGTGAACGTGTCACCACACCCCAGGCCAGTGGAAGGTCACGTCCTGCCCTTTGTAATGGGGACAAGTGCTGAAACCCAATGGAGGATGTAAAGGTAGTCTCAAGGGGGGTTGCCAGGGGTTTGTTCAAGGTTGATGCGGAGGGTTTGTTCAGGGTAGATGCGGAGGGTATGTTCAGGATTGATGCGGAGGGTTTGTTCAGGGTTGATGCAGAGGGTTTGTTCAGGGTTGATGCGGAGGGTTTGTTCAGGGTCGATGCGGAGGGTTTATTCAGGGTTGATGCGGAGGGTTTGTTCAGGGTTGATGCGGAGCGTTTGTTCAGGGTTATTGCAGACTGAGGAGGTGGCACTGGAGCACAGAATGACCAAACGCAGACAATCAAACATTTATACTGGCACTTTCACAAATAGCTGCAACTGTTGAATCATAAAACATTAACATAATACACACACATACACACACACACACGCTTACTGTTAGTGCAGATGGTTACCAAGCACGTGGTGGTAGTGTACCGTACTGCTGGTCTCTGTGTCTAATACTGTTTGGAAGTCTCCCCAAATGCTATAGGAATTCTGGTGGAATTTTCCATTAGCTGTGACATGTTAAGCCGAACTTTTAAAACACAATACCCGCTGGAAGAAATGTCCGCACAACCTCCCATGTGATTATCTAGTACACCCTGTTTTCATTCAAACCCTTCCTTACTTCTGCTCTTTATTCTTTTCCCCCACTCCTGCCCGTTGCTTCAACTATCACTCATGGAGGGGGAGAGAGTGGGGGAGACGGGACGCCAGGAGAAGTGTGACTGTGGAGGGGTGATGTACGGGGGGGCAGGGTCACACTTTAATCATGGCTTCTGCCTGGCTGGGGGGGGGTGTCCTCTCCAGATGGGGCCATTGTACTGCGGCATGCATCAATAATTCACAAAGAGCCAGGGAAAGTGGTGGAGTGTATCTGCCTGCTCAATAATTAACCAGGGAGAGAGAGAATGAGGCAGCGAGGGTTGAGAGGGAGAGGGATGCATGTACAGCAGCACCGGGGTCTCTGCTAATGCCCCGTTCAGCTGCCCTTTGATGTCACATACCCAGGGGGTCCTTGGTTTTGTCAGATCATTAAGATGTCAGACCCCCTTTTTCTTCATTTGTTTTGTAATCCTGTTTCACCGTGTGTGGTGTGTAAGAGGGGCATGGTGAATTGTGTGTGTGTGTGTGGTGTGTAAGAGGGGCATGGTGAGTTGTGTGTGTGGAGTGTAAGAGGGGCATGGTGAATTGTGTGTGTGGAGTGTAAGAGGGGCATGGTGAATTGTGTGTGTGTGGAGTGTAAGAGGGGCATGGTGAATTGTGTGTGTGTGTGGTGTGTAAGAGGGGCATGGTGAATTGTGTGTGTGTGTGGTGTGTAAGAGGGGCATGGTGAATTGTGTGTGTGTGTGGTGTGTAAGAGGAGCATGGTGAATTGTGTGTGTGTGTGTGTGAGTGATGGGCTATTTTGGTCTCCTCCTACCTCCCTGTGCAGCCCGTCCTTTTTTCTACTAGACTTTGTACCACTGACTTGACTCCATATTTCACCTGTCTCCATATTCATTTTACTTTCCCACCCTATTTTGGCGAAGACATTCACATTGTCTGTATGGTCTTCCTGTCCTCTCTGAAACTCATCTCGCAGTCTTCTTCTGTCTGTGATCCCTCTCAAACCCATCTCCATGTGTGTTCTCTCTCTGGTTCAGAGATCAGGTCAGAGTTGGCTGAGCTGCCTTGGCCTCCTCCAGTGGGCCAACAGCTGGAGGAGGAGCCCACCCCCTCCCTCAGAGAGCAAGGTGACCTCTCACCTAGGGCAAGAAGACCCCCCAAAACCCTTCCCTGACCCCTTATGACCCCCTCACCCACGATGCCCCAGATGGCATGCATCTGCATGTATCCCGCCTGCTTTCATCACTGGGTCATGTAACCATCCACCCCATGTGGCCCTGTTCGCCCCACGTGGCTCTGAATCCTTCTACACAGCGACCCTAAGGGCCAAACACCAGCCACTACCCATAAACCCCTTGTGCATTTGTCCCTTTCAGTCCTCCCAGCCGTAGGTTACCTTCTCTATCTGCCCTGTACTTCCCAGTCACAGACAGCCACTGGACAGCAACCATGATCAAGATGATGTTACAACAAGTGACATCTGTACTACCCGCTATGGTTTATGTCTCCTCCCCCTTACTCTATATGTCTCCTCCCCCTCACTCTATATGACTCCTCCCCCTCACTCTGTGTGACTCCTCCCCCTCACTCTGTTTGTTTCCTCCCCCTCACTCGGTATGTCTCCTCCCCTTCACTCTATATGTCTTCTCCCCCTCACTCTGTATGTCTTCTCCCCCCTCACTCTATATGTCTCCTCCACCTCACTCTATATGTCTCCTCCACCTCACTCTATATGTCTCCTCCACCTCACTCTATATGTCTCCTCCACCTCACTCTATATGTCTCCTCCACCTCACTCTATATGTCACCTCCTCCTCACTCTATATGTCTCCTCCCTCTCTCTGGGCTTGCAGTGCAGTTTGATGGCGCTGAGTGGAACCAGTCCACCAACACTGAGCATTTGCGTCCACCCCGGTCCAGTCCCCTGGCTGGAGGGGGCATGAAGTTTCGGATGCCTGATCCTACCAACCTGACGGGGGAGAGAGTGGACCCCACCCTGCCCCTGGAGAAACAAGTGTGCGTACTGAACTCTCTTCTGGTTTCACTGGGCTCTATGCCACCTTTTTGTTTGGGTTTTATTTCTCCGTTTTTATGGTTATACCGAAACAACAAGACAACAAGATTAGAAGAAAGCAGTATGTATATGTGTAAACAATGCAATAGACATGAAGTGAGGCCACAGTACGTGCGGTGGGTCTGTTATTCTGCCGTTGGTGTCCTAAAGGCTGCTGTAAGGGCCCAGGGCCACTCTTGTCACGTTTTAAATAGAGCATGATCTTCCCCAGCTGCCATCTGCTCTATAAAAAGTTCAAATGCTACTTGGATGAAGTGAGAATAAAACCAGTGCATTGACAGTCCATTCTGTCCCCGTGTTGGCCAGGTGGTACCACGGGGCCCTGTCGCGCTCAGAGGCCGAGTCCCTTCTGACCCTGTGTAAGGAGTGTAGCTACCTGGTGAGGAGCAGCCAGACCAGCCATAACGACTACTCCCTCTCATTACGGTAACACCTTAGTCACCCAGTCCTCCTTCCGCCTGAATTACCAAGTCCTTGCTGCTACAGAAGGATATGGGTGGAGTTGAGCTACCACCACAATACCCTGACTGTCTCACTGTGTGTAGAGTGCTTTGGCAGGCTCCTTCACTACTGATCTCCCTCTCTGTTGGCCTCCATCTGTCTCCTCTTTCCTTCCTCCGCCCTCATCTCCTTCTGTTCCTCACCCCGTCTTTTTATTCTCTCCTCCTCTCCAACCCCCCTCTCTCTCCTCCCTCACCCGATCTGTCTACTCTCTCCTTGTCTTCTCCCTCCCTTCTCTCAATCCATCTTTGTCTGTCTCCTCCCTTCTCCTCTCTCCAACCTCACCCGATCTGATGATCTCATTGGCATAATGGCTCCCTATCTACTACTTTATGCCACATTTTACCTTATCTGGTTGAATCTGATTACTAGCTTAATCCATGACCCCTTCTCCATCACGTTCTCCAACCCCCCTCACGCTGTCTCCCTTTTTATTCTCCCGGCCCTGCTTCTCTCTCTGAGTGGTAATCAGGCAGGTAGAGCACACTTCAGCTCACATTCAGCTGCTCAACAATTGCTAATGAATATGAATCACCTTCTGTGAGCCACTCACAGATACACTTACACGCACAGAGACACTCTCAGGCACAGAGACACTCTCAGGCACAGAGACACTCTCAGGGACAGAGACACTCTCAGGCACAGAGACACTCTCAGGCACAGAGACACTCTCAGGCACAGAGACACTCTCAGGCACAGAGACACTCTCAGGCACAGAGACACTCTCA
>JACXGK010004012.1:0-25368 GCA_016801125.1 Novumbra hubbsi | reverse complement strand
GGTTCTCATTTTCAAGGACACACACAAACACACACCCTGAGATGTTACCAGCGTGTAATGCTGCAAAGCTACAGGATGTGGACCTTGTCTCACACTAGGAGGGCCTGGGCTCTGTTAGCAAGGCTGGTTTGATCTTCACAAAGAGCCTGTCAGTTCGTTCTGTGAATGGTTGTGAAGGAGACGTGCCAGAGGTAGTTGAATGGAGATGGGATCAAAGCAACAGCAGCAGCTAACAGAGTGAATCAGCATGGAAGCACACTGACAGATAGCCCAGCCTCATGACAAAATGAATATGGATGAGACCGATAAACAGACCAACCATGTCTCTTCCCGAGACAGTTTGCTATTACAGCCTGTCAGGGACCTGTGGCTGTTTGATAAAATATAAACATAGCTTTCATTTCAGTCTGCTTGTTGTTTATAAACAGATTCTCCTAGAATTTAATGTTGATTAGCATGCCAATTAGACCCCTTGTCTTACCATTTGCTTTCTATAATTAGGCATACATCATGTAAGGCTGCTCACTCTTAAAGGGGAGGTGCCGCACTGCTCTACTGACAAAACTGTATATCACCTTCTCATCTCTTCATCTAATCATCTTTGTTTTTGCCACTACATCATTTTTACTGTGTCACTCTGGCCTTCTGTCTCTCTTTTCCGGTCATAAATGATGTTAGGGTGTTAAATCTTGGTGAGAAATACCATAAATAAGTAGGCTGCATTTCAGACCTGCCACTTCCAATGTATCATTATGTGATAAGATGGGGTCCATGACTCTTTCCTACCTGTCCCCTGTTGTCTTCTTCCAGGAGCTGCCAAGGCTTCATGCACATGAAGTTCAGCCAGTGTAAGGATGGGAAGTACGTCCTGGGGCAGAACAGCCTGCCCTTTGATACCATCCCAGAGGTCATCCATTTCTATACCACGCGCAAGCTACCAATCAGAGGAGCCGAACACCTGTCTCTGCTCTTCCCCGTGCTTGTACAGACCCTGTGATTGGCTCGGATGCTTTTCCTGGAATCCTGGGTCATATTGTGATTGGACACCGACTTTTGATTCACCTGAATGTCAAAGAGATTAAGCCAATTGGAGGCCATCTGTGCTCCTCTTGGACTGGACTATTTGTTTAAGGTCTCCACATCGACTATCTTATTGGTGTAGATTTTTGTTTTTGTAGATGGTTCTAACTCTCTTACATCTGGGAACAGATTCACACACACTGCAATACACTGACTGTACCACCGCCTTTTTCTCTGTAACCCACCAGGGATTTTGACCCGCTACCCTTTAAATGATAAGCCTCCTGCTGAGCTTGTGTTGCTGCCTGTACTGCTGCACTGTTCACAGTCTGAAGGGAAAATAGGTTATTCTCATACATACCGGTTCTCAGTCTGAAGGGAAACTATGTTCTCGCACAAACGGCTTCACACGCTCACTGGAAACTAGGTTCTCCTCACCGTAACCCACGTCTGGACCTCAAGTTTAATTGGACCATTTTATGCCCTAATAGCCTTTCCTGTGAATTTTTATTTTTTGTTGTTGTTTATTCTACTGTTGACTAAACCTGTGTGTCACTGCTCTATGTTGACAGTACTGTTTCAGTGGCCGCAGTGCGGCGTCTGATTGTACTGCCGTCGCTGTGTTTGTCAGGCGGTCTGTTGACCTGGACGCTGTCTGGTTGCAGTGCTCTATAGTGGACCGCAAGCATTATCAGCCAAAGGGTGTTAAGGGTTAATGACCATCCGTACAGGGCCAATAATCGGTGTCACTGTTGTAGTCTCTATTAATAAGTATGGATAGAACATGTCTTCTCATTTCCCTGCTGTGTTGAGGGGTCTCACTTGTGGTACAAAACAATAAAGGCTTTATTAAAGTGCAGCTTGGAAGCACACTGGGGAGAAGGCAGGGCTGGTTCGGGTCTATCCTCGTTCCCGTGTGACACCGTGTCTCCTGTTCAACATTCTTCCCCTCAGCTGCATCCATATCTGTCTCTGCTGTTTGTGTCGCTTCTGTGCCCCATTTGGCTGCTTTTTTCGTTGATATATTCAGAAAAACACATTCGCACGGAGCATCTTTCAGCGTTTTTTTGCAATGGGGTCACAGTCCGTACCGGAGCTACCGGGAGGGGGGACATTTTCTGAACTGGGTGGAACACAGAAAAAGCCTCCCAGCGTGTGCGTGCCTCATACAGTAGACACGGGCTCTTCCCCTGCCATTAGGCTGCCGGGGGGAGACGCGGGTGAGGCAGAAGGACAGTGCGGCAGGGCTGGTTATTTGGGGGGTGCTGAGGGGGAGGACGGGACACTGGGATTGCTTTCATTACTGAGCCAAATGAAATGTCTGCGGCTGATTAGCAGGGTGATAGGGAGCAGAGATCACCAGGAGATCACTCTTTCTCAACAGCCTGAGAGAGAAGGGGACACAGGCATTGACGGAGGGGGTGAGAGGGAACGAGGTAGAGGGGGACAGCGAGGGAGGGATAGAGGGAACAAGGAGAGGGGGGCGAGAGAAAGGGGAAACGAAAATGAGGGAGACGGTACAATACATTGGGGGGTTAGTGTGTATTCCTGGATTCCAATAGGGATCCTGGAGACCTGGACTCATAACCTAAGCAGCGTGTAGTAACTAATCCCAACACAATCATTAGGATTCCTTTGCAGCTTCCCAGCTAAGCTTCTTGTTTTTCTTTGTGGGGGTTTAAATGAGCTTTTTGTCAAATCTCCTTTGTTGTTGCTGGCTTGCAGACGATTCATTCAAGATGTTTTTTCCCCCCTGAATACGGTTGCGTCATGTTAGTGGGTGGGAGATGTACATACGTTATGCTCATGCATTGCCAGTGACATCCAGCTGTCCAATCAGAATGAGCGTGATAGGAGGCTTGAGTGGCTGATAGTATGGCAGCTTGCTGGTAATCTATTAGCTCGACGGAGCCGAACAGACACCTGTGTTCACGGCGGAGCCAGAGAAATGTCACACGCGTGTTGCACACAGACACTCGCGCCTCCGGTGGCACAGCCGAGACACCCCACCAAAGCCACTGCGACCCTCTTCTCCCAAACGGCCATAGCAGGAGGTGCACACGTCTTGGTGCCGAGGGATACCCAGCTGTGCTATCGCGCCGACACAAGGACACGGCATCGCGTCTCCCCGTCACGCATGCCCCCACAGGCACTAAGCCCTGCAGTAATGAGCTTTGGGCAGCCGACTTGGGGAACGTGTCTGTCTGGGCTGGTGTGCGCGGAGCCCACCGGAGATTGCCATCCGAGAGGGGCTCACCAGCAGCTGGATGGGTGGGGGAGGTGGTGGAGTAGTAAGGGTAATAGACTCGGCTGGCTGGTGGGGTGGTGTTGGGGGACGGCTTAGAACTCTTCACACCTCCCCAATGCATTGATAGGCCTATAATGGAGAACGCTGCCGGCATTAATCCCAATGAATGTTAAGTGAAATAACCCATCAGACGCTATTGGAGGATAGAGTGTTTCGGTGGATGTCAGAGGTGGAGACACTTAAGGTGGGGTTTTCATGCTGAAGTTGGTATATTTCTGACAAGGGCAATGCATTCTGAAAGTGTGAGGAGCATTTCCTTGGTTATGCCTGGGTAATGTTCAGGGGAGATTAAACAGCGATGGTGACATGGTTATGTGGGGATTCGACACTGCTCTCTCCCAGCCGATATCCTGTGGGACGACCTTTGACACCCCCCAGAAGCCTATTCCCAGCTGCTCCCAGATAAATCTCCTGGTCCTGGGGAGCTCCTGATACAGCTGCTCCCAGATAAACCTCCTGTTCCTGGGGAGCTTATCACTGAAGTCTAGGTACCAAGTCTTATTCTTTCTGATGCTATTGCATTGGATTAGATTGATGTGTGTGTGTGTGTGTCTGTTTCCCCAAAGTCAAACACCCTCACAATGGTCTAACACTCTCGGCTGTGAGCTTGTGAAGAGAAACCCATGGTCTTGGCATCGGCTGAGATTATTCACACTAGCGCATCCTTTGGTGGAGGCCAGATGGATTCTTTGTTGCCTACCACACAGACACAATAGGCTGAGAGGAATACCAGGCCTAGTGTTACTTTGGTCCTGCTCCATGCCCATATGCAAACAGACATTATTCACAGAGAATGACCCAAATCCACCATGTCTAAAACCAATCCAACACACCGGTCATACTGACTTACTATGTAGTAATTAGCTGTATAATATGACTTTGACCCAGTTGGAAATCCCCCACTCTTTAATATGGATGTGTATAATGAAGCAAGGGAAACTATACATGACTGTTAAGAGCAAGTACTAGAAAACATATCTGTTTTTAAAATAAATCCAGAAGGCTATTATAGTAGATTTATTTGACTGTTTTACCATAAGATTATTACTTAACAAACACCAATCTCCACAAACGACAAGCCAATTAAATATCTTACGCCTGCTATCAACAATACTTGATGGCACTGTTTAAACCCCTGGTCATACAAGCGTGCAATGTGGGGTTAATGCACTGTAGTTGATTCTGGTCATACAACAGTGCAATGTGGGGTTATGCACTGTAGTTGATTCTGGTCATACAACAGTGCAATGTGGGGTTATGCACTGTAGTTGATTCTGGTCATACAACAGTGCAATGTGGGGTTAATGCACTGTGGTTAATTCTGATCATCCAACAGTGCAATGTGGGGTTAATGCACTGTGGTTGATTCTGGTCATACAACAGTGCAATGTGGGGTTATGCACTGTAGTTGATTCTGGTCATACAACAGTGCAATGTGGGGTTAATGCACTGTAGTTGATTTTCTTTTTCTGGTTTTGTGGATCATCATGTTTTGGGTATTATTGTCATTATTATACTTTTTTGTAAAAATACACCATACGCTATAACGACCAAGCAAAAGATTTGAAATAACACCAAGACTCTGAGTAGAGCCGACTGTCTGGCCCAATGAAGCAACCGGGTAAAAATGGCCTTGACCAATAGCCCTTCCGAGCCCCAGAGTTTTTGCAGAGATGGAAAACAAGCCAGAAGGGCAGCCTCTCCATCAGGACTTTATGATTGGGATTAGATACGTGTTTTTAAAAAGTAAGTGTCCAAGTGGTTGTGTGGATGTCTTATTTTAAATCTGGATGATGCATGAAAAATAATTCTAACTTGGGATAAACAAAGTATTACTCTATTCTAAGGACATGGATTCTCTGAGAAACCCAACTTTTCGACCTATATACCGACCACTGTGTGTGGCGAAAACAAGGTACTGCTCATCACCTGGCTGATATCATCACTACAGTGAAGCAGAGATTCATTGAGATGCTTCCCAGCAACAGGGACTCTAGAAAATGTGTTGTGATTGATGGAAGGGTAAATGGAGGACAATACAGAGTTGATTGAAGAGAACCTGATCAAGAGTGTACTAGACCTCCGACTGGGAAAACGGCCGCAGACGAAGCACACAGCCAACACGTCCCAGCCAAAGGACCTGGACTTAAACCCCATTGGAGAACCTGAAGATCTCAGTTCACTGACACTCCCTATCCAAAATGTGTTTTTACTTTGTTATCATGGGATGCTGTGTGTAGGTTGAGGGCAACAATGTTGTAAGTCAATTATAAATTAATTATCCATAACACAACAAAAACTGAAGTGAAGGGGTTTGACTACTTCCCGAAGGCACTTTAACACGGGGGGAGGTTGCAATGTTATAGAATATTATTCAAAATGATTTACAACCTATATTATGGCCAAAGGCTGGTCAACCAAGCATGACATACAGTTTGTTTATTTTGTATTCATTTGATAAATGTTCAAGGATTTCATTTTCACATACAAAATGTGGGGTAGGTTATGTAGATTGGTAGAAAAAAAATACATGTAATGCATTTATTTTAATTTAATGGAAGTAAAATATTAAGCCTGTGTGTACTCTTTCACTTGTGAGGTTCAGTGAGATATGGCAACTGTAAATGTTATAGTACATATTTCACAATTTTGGTGTCTGCAAGTAGAAACACACTTCAATATATGATTATTATGTAGCTCTATACATTTACACATTCACATTTAATCTGGAACCTAGATGAATTGGTAACCATTCCATTTAGACCAGTGCCAGTTTGTTGTCAAATAACATGAGGACAGTTGAACACTGTTTTGTTTTTGACATTAACCTTTAAGCTAGACAATACACTGCACTTTTTCATATTTTTCCTCAAAATGAGAGATAGATCTGAGAAACTGCCTGTGGTTTAGGTGAGTGTCTGCTTTTAAATGTCATTCTGTCTCCTACCATTGGATTCTACTATCACTGAGATGTCGTGACTCATACAGTAAAACATTGCAGATGTAGTCATGTAATTTGCAGATATTTCTTTGTAATTTGTGCTGAATATTTCAGAACAACTCATAGCGGTTCCACAACAGTAGTCGAAGCATTGATTCTGATGCAAATAAAAAACATTTGAAAGCTTTTTCTCTCTCCACTTGACTAAATGTTCCAAGGACAAAATAATTGGATACACTCACGTACTCTTTTAAAGATTATGATTTGGACATTTTCGCCATAGTAATTTGGACAACACTGATGGTTGTAATGAAGTCCAACATACAAATTCAATATCTTTTTTTTGTTTTAAAAACAATAAATGGGAATTGATGTACACAACTAGACATGAATGTAAACATAACCTTTTATTCATGTTAAATCAAAACGTTCATGCAAACCCTATGATTTCTGATATCTTTTGTTCAATCCTCTGTCTCTCCCCACCTTCCGAGGTCCCTCCACTAGGCGGCAGTGTTGGACCACAGGTGTCTGCGTAGGGCCGTTGGAGTAATTGCTGAGATCCGATAAACCTCCGATAATATAAAACATAATTGTTGGAACGAACAGCTTCCATTCAATGGGTTGATAGGACATAAACGGACATTATCTGAACAACTATCTCACTTCTCACACGTTCTTCTCAGTTCTTACACGCACGGATCACAGCAAAGACAAGCGGTCAAAAAAAACACACAAAAGTGACACGTAACACATATACACTAATGCATGTTGACCGGCCATCCATTCCATAAGCAGAGGAGGCAGTCTAACCAGTATGAACATGAATGCTCTCACTAGTGTAAGCTGTTCTGAATGGGCCCTAAAAGCAAAAACAAACGTAAACGTGAGAGTGCAATAACCCATAAAAGGAGCAATGTTTCCAGATTTTTCTGTAACTACATAACAAATAAGGTTAAAAAGCATATTTTATTTGTAAGAAATGTGTGGGCGTACCCCCTCCAATGGAATGGTGTGAGTGTACACCAGTCATAGAAAACATTCACGTGAGTACACCACTGATTGGCCAGCACAGTCTTCCCTATGCTGCTGAATGGACCGTTCAAACTCTTCAGGGGGCCTGAGCACTTTTCAGATGGTCCGTTTGAGATCGGAAATGTAGGTTTTTAACATTCTTTTTTACCCTCAAGTTTTGGTATAAAACAAATGAACAACACTATAAGGGTATGAGTTAACCCAATATATGCATATTTAAGTAAACATATTGACATGACACGAAATCTTTAGCCAAATAATCATGAGAAGCTACCAAAGCATATAAGGCAGTCGTATTTTATTAAACTGGTAGTGGAATAAAACGGTTGGAAGATCATTGATGTCCCTTGTAATACAACACTCCTAGCTCACTAGTGGTTAGTGGAAGTGTGAGTGGCTGATATCTGCTATGAGAAACCAGAACCAACATCTTAGTTCACCCTGACAGTGAATTGAAATCAATACATCTTTGACTTTAGTATTAAGGCATGCACACACACTCTTGTCACACAGTTCATCATACTGAGAGGGCTCTGTGTTCAATGACAATAAATACGCTGTCCTGTCATAGAAAGGCAAATGAATTGGTAAAACAACATTATACACTGCATGTGCAATACACAGTGCTCATTCGCTCATTGGCAACCAACCCATTTTATGAGGCATCAGTTACAGTTAG
This sequence comes from Novumbra hubbsi, assembly GCA_016801125.1. Taxonomy (NCBI): domain Eukaryota; kingdom Metazoa; phylum Chordata; class Actinopteri; order Esociformes; family Umbridae; genus Novumbra; species Novumbra hubbsi. The sequence goes on along the minus strand of JACXGK010004012.1, from coordinate 17,385 downwards.
TCCAGACTTTCCCCGCACAACACAAAGTCAACAATGTTGCAACACATTGCCTTCCGCAGCGAGGAAAACCTGTGTGAATTGGTGTATAATAAAGACACAAAGTGTGAGTAAGTCGTAAGTGGCTTCATGTGAGCATGTGTAAATGCTAAGGGTGGGTCCTCATTGGGGAAGAAACCCAATGCCGGTGTCTTCCTAAAGGTCCCCCCACTCCCTCACATACTGACCAGGGCCACGTTCACGCCTGCCCCATGCCCCATGCCCCATGCCCACATGCCCCATGCCCCATGCCCACATGCCCCATGCAGTACAGCTGGTTGGCCGTGCCGCCAGGACCTCGCCTCAAGCAAATGTGACACGCGCCTAAAACCAAGGACGGTCGGCGGAATCATCTTGTCCAGTGCACCCACGGGATTGGGGCCGGTCCACCGGGATTAGCTGTCCGGTCAGAACTGCACCCACGGGATTGGGGCCGGTCCACCGGGATTAGCTGTCCGGTCAGAACTGCACCCACGGGATTGGGGCCGGTCCACCGGGATTAGCTGTCCGGTCAGAACTTGCTGAGGGAGGGCAACGCCCCAGCCTTGACCAGCACGGCCGACAACAGATGCGCCGGCCCGGAGGGGTGTGGCCCAGCTGGGTTGGACGAGTCACAGCGCTGGTTATTAGACTTCTGGGGCCCGGCGACCTTCCCCCGCGTTAAGGGCCCCCCGGCCCCCGTTATCCCGCTCCCTCCCCCCACGCCCACGCTGGACTCGCTGTTGTCGAGCGTGGGGACCACGGTTCCCGGGTGGGCGTGGCCGGCCGCGGGGGGCGTCGTCTCCGGGCGAGGCTGACGGCAGCACAGCAGCTTGAAGAAGGCCGCCCTCATCTCCCTGCTGGACAGGGTGTAGACGAGGGGGTTGAGGGCCGAGTTGAGCACGGCCAGGGCAATGAACCAGTCCACCTGGTACAGGACCGGGCAGAGCTTGGGGCCGCAGCCCACGTCCAGCAGGAGCAGGAGGAACAGGGGGGCCCAGCAGAACACGAACAGGCCCAGGACGATCACCACCGTGCGCAGCAGCGACAGCGAGCGCTCCGAGGGCCCGCCCCCCACCCGCCGCCCGCTGGACGTCACCAGGCGGTAGATGCGGATGTAGAGGACCACGATGGCCGCCAGCAGGGCGCTGAACACGCTGATGCAGAAGGCCACGTAGCTCTTCCGGTAGAGCGGCAGCACGGTGGAGCACGAGGCCAGGCGGCCCAGGCAGTTCCAGCCCAGGGAGGGCAGCGCGCCCAGCAGCACCGACACGGCCCAGCACGCGCCCAGCAGCCCCAGGATCCTCCCCTGGCCCGCCGCCTCGCACGGACGCAGGCGCACCATGGTCATGTGCCTCTCGATGCCGATGGCCAGCAGGCTGAAGGTGGAGGCGCTCAGGGCCACGAACATGCTGCCCTCCCTGGCCAGCCACTGGGACGGCGTCAGGAAGTAGGTCCGGCTGCCGGAGGTGAAGATGTTGACCACGTAGGCGACGCCGGCCAGCATGTCGGACAGGGCCAGGTTCCCGATGAGGTAGTACATGCGGCTGTGGAAGCGCTTGTTTCTCCACAGCGCCAGCAGCACGGTAACGTTCTCCAGCACGATTAGGACACATATGAAGAGGAGGACGGCCGTCTTGCACTCGGCACGGCTCCGTGGCCGGGTCCACTTGCCGGAGTGATTGTAGTGGGCAACGATGATAGGGTTCATCCCCTCCTCAAATACATTCTCCATTCTGTCTGGCCTTGGCTGTCTTTCCCCCCCCCGTCAGACAGCAGAGGGCGCCACAACACGGCGGACAGAAGACCTCCCTGCACTACTTCATCTGGCACTGTTGGCGTCACACTTTTTATAGGGACCTGATAGATGTAAAAAAAAAACATTGGAGAACCGTTACTAATTAAAGAAAGAAAGTAATCTGATAGAAATACTACATATTCAACTAAAATAACTGTATTAATTGAGACAAAAAAAACTTTAGAAGACTAAAATTTGCATTCCTTGGTAATGTTATTGAATTTTAATTAATTACATTCCAATTAGATCCCATTATATGATTATATTGGCCCTAATTCTAAACTATATATTCAAAAGTTTTGATATGTAATATTTTGTTTAATAGCTTTCCTCCAGCCTTCCTAGAAGTCTGTAACATGTAATGGTATTTTCGAATATATTGAATAACTCTCACTTTTATATCCTTCTTGAATTGTTTTAGACATTCCAGTTTAAAACTGTGTGCAACATACCTCTCACTACAAGAGTAATTTGTAAACTTTGACATCAGAAAAATTATTCAAAACTAGCACAGTTCATAAAGGCAGAGATTGTACGGCTAGCTATTTCAAATTCTCCTTCGGTTATAGAAGCTGGGCAACATTTTAACTTACCTGAAGAGTTTACATCCTTTTCGCTAATAACTGTAGGTAATAGATATTTTTTCTTGAATAATCTTGACAGATGTGGTAGTTCCCAAGCGGTTCGTTAAAATCCAAATATTCCTCTTTAATCGCGTCGTGGCAACAATTCTATACTTCCTACCCGTCATTCAAAATTGTAAACACAAATACTGCCTGGTATTATTATCAACTAGGGTTTTCTTAAGATACAGATCTAGCCAACAAATGTTAGTCTTGTCAAATGCGTTCCACCTTTTAGTTGTACATTCTTCAGCGATCCATCCTTTCTCTAAAACATCTAACTCTTACGCACCCCAACCTGGAACAGTGCGGGTTCATCTCCAGTTGGTTCTAGTGGAGTTGGGGTACCGTTAGGCTGTGCTTACTGAAGCTCCGACGTCACACAAAAACCAAGCACTACTAACTAAGCAGTGGCTGCTTGTGTACAGGGCCATGTCATGTGAAAATACTGACTGTTCCATTGGTACTGAAATTAGCCGCCCTTAATAAAAAAAAGTGTTATGTGACACCGGAGCTTCTGTCTGCTTGCACTAATGGCACCTCATTCGCTCCAATTTTTACATTCCATAACCAACTCAATTCTTTCAGCCAATTAGTACAAAAAACACGTTGGACACTGTCGGATGGGGCGCATACGTACTGCAATTAGAATGATTGCCTGTCTCCATATTTTTCAATAGGTATCAAATGTTGGTTCTCTGACCATATAATTTACTTTGAACTCACATTCAGAAGTTGTCATTTTGTTCGTATTTGAGTTCAATGAAGTAAACGTAAGAAATAATAAAGTGTCCAAGTAGCTTATAATTGTAAAACCTGCTCATATGGTTTTTATAGGTTCTTTCTGAGATATTCTGTCTCCTGACATGTAGATTCATACAGTTTCAATGACCCCTTAAGCTCATGCTATAATGCATTGTTTTCCTTAGTATCTTCTTGTAGGACAAGTCCCATGTTCATGCATTGTTTCCCTAGTATCTTCTTGTAGGACAGGTCCCATGTTCATGCATTGTTTCCCTAGTATGTTCTTGTAGGACAGGTCCCATGTTCATGCATTGTTTCCCTAGTATCTTCTTGTAGGACAGGTCCCATGTTCATGCATTGTTTCCCTAGTATCTTCTTGTAGGACAGGTCCCATGTTCATGCACTGTTTCCCTAGTATCTTCTTGTAGGACAGGTCCCTCTTTCTGGTTGGATTTAAAAATGACTCTACTAGTGGAAGACCTAATATGTAAAGGTAGTGTCTTCCACAACTTTGGACCATACAAATAATAAAATATGAAAAATATGCTTTACAGAATACAACTCACATAAGAGGTAGTGGCAGAATAACGTCTATGAACAGATGTGAGTGACTCTGCTGTCGCCATTCCCATAATTATCATTTATACATTTTTATTATGCATTAATACTTATACAGTCAGTTATTTTGTAATTAATTTAAAACAATTTGCAGATGTTTGGGTTGCTCAGTGGCAAAAACAAATGTTTTGATTTCATGTCGTACCACAATAACATGAGGGAACATCGAAGGGGGCGAATACCTTTGAGAGCCACTGCACTGTTTGTAAAAGATGGAGATAATGCTTTATGTACTGCTAAAATCTCTTTTTTACATTACATGAACAACCATAAACATTGATATGCTAAACTTAGCCGACACCCTCCAAATTCGGACAGAATCTTTTTATGGACAACGGAGCGTGAGACAGAAGCTGAAAGACAACGGTTTGACAGGTTTATGGTTTTAGAGACAGGATCATTTTGGGAGAGAGATAGTGCCGGTGCAGATGATTAAAGAGATGTTCTGAGAAAGTGGTGGTTTCTGTGAGAGCAACGGGTTGGGGAGGAGAAGGTTGAAGGGGACACCATGTCAGCGTGCCTGAGGTTTTACAGGCAGTCTGGCTCTCTCACACATGTCAAACCCAGGCCCTGAAGATTAATCAATTGCACCCAGCTTGGTTGACATTAGCCTGACCAACAAGAGATGTGCAGACACTGTGACAACCCCTTTTTAACCGTATCAAAACACTCCAGAGCTCATTGTTGTTGCAAGTGTCATGATTTCCTGGATATATGGTTCCCGGGAAGAAAGAGGCAGTCCGGGGTCAATGTAGAACATTTGCCATTTTCAACAATTGTGTGTGTGCGTAACCGTGTGCTTTTCTTTTGTTTATGTGAGGTACTGTGAGTTAAGGCTGGCTGACTCACCGTTTGGCTTGTTTGGAATGTCCCATTTTGTGGGAACTGAGGGTGTGGGGTGGGTCTGTGGTAGGAAGGCTGGTCCTCTTGGGTCTTCACCTTTTTGTCCACAGCCCTCCCTCCCCCCTTTCATCTACCCTCTTCCCTCTCCCTCCCCCCTTCCATCTACCCTCTCCCTTTCTCCTTCCATCCTTACTAAAACCGTACAGAACAAAATGTCCTACTCACCCAGCACTCAAACCCCTTACGTTCCCAATGTTTGCCGTCTAAGTTTAGATTCAACAGATTAACTTGTACAAGATATGCTAGTGCTCTGTCAAACCTATTTTAAGTCACAATGACGGTTATATCGGTAACATCAGATTTTCGTTAGTACAGTGTCTCTCTGTAGGAGGTCTTGATTAGGGTCCTAGAAACTGATAGTCTATCAAGACCTATAGGAAAGTCTGTTATCTAGAGAGTCTGTTGCCCCACAGAGCCCAGGTGGCAGACAGTCTTAGGAACAGTCCTGCTGCACTCTTAAGATAGCAGTTAATCCAGTTGGTTTAAAATAGTTACCTCAAAGGTACAGAAAAAGGGCTACTGTGCACGTTACTGGAAAGTAAAGTAGCCAGGAAAACCGAAAATTAAACTGTAAGTCTGTGTACGTTTTATCTGGTCTCTTTTTAAGCTAATTATGATATGAAAAAAGCCTCTTAATGTTGCCATGATAATGCACATGTTTCTTTTAGAGATGAGTTGTTGTAGTCACTTCCTTTTTTATGAAATCAGCTACCAGGAAGTTTGATTAGAGGAATGAGTTGATAAGATGGATGTCAGATTACTCAGCTGATTTTAGCACTGAACAAACATAAATGTAGATAAATGGCATCATCAAGGTGAGCAAAGCCAAGGTGTTTGATGCAGGGCCTAATGTCATTGAACTCCATGACTCCGTGAGTCCCAGAGACTCACTTCAGAAATATTTACTCTCATTACATGATATACAGAGTTAATTTGAGATATATCACTACAATCACAGATGTAATTATGTCAATAAAATGCAATGTTAATACAAAAAACTAGGCCTGTCTAACAAAAATAAAAGCACACATTTAAAATACAGTGGGGAGAACAAGTATTTTGTACACTGCAGATTTTGCAGGTTTTCCAACTTACAAAGTAGGAAAGTTGATAATGACAAATAGTCACCTCAGTGTTTGGCTGGTTTAATGCCAAAACATCCCAGCTACGTGCTGTGCCAAGTGCCCAGGCTCTCCACAATGCATCGTGTCTAAAAACTGTCCATTATACGCTGTGGTAGTCACAATATTTGTTATATACCACACCCCAATGTTATTCTTATAATTATAATCTTATTGCTTAAATGAATAACTAGTCAGTAACAAGTGTGTGAACTAATTTAGCTGCACAAAAACTCTCTAGATAAGCCCCAGGGTATTTCACAAAATAATTGAGAATTCAGTGGTAAAAAAAGCACAATATGAATATTAAAAGTGGATGTATATTTCCCAGGGGAATGGGTCTGGACCCAGGCCTGTGGCTAACGGTTATGCCTTCAATAGACCCCGACAGCCGTAGGTCCCTGTCAGCCCCTGCATCATCAATTCCTGATGTTATGGTGACACCACACAGAGGCGGTTTCACTATGACAAATTTGTGTGAAAGAAAGCAGAAAACAAGGAGCTACCTTTGAGGATCAACATGTGTCAGCAGGGTGAAAGCGGTTTTAGGGGCAATTCGTTGATGATTTTATCATGCATGAACAAATACAGATTGTTATAACGGTCACGTATTTGAGCTATTATTACATTCTTTCACATGTAAGATGTTGGCACTGGCGGAACGAACATTCTTTGTGGCATCGCGGAACTTATTTCCCTTGTGATACGGGACCCAAATAAAGTTCTGGCCTTTTCCTTCCTAAATAACTTGGACCTCAGTCATGGAAACGAGCCTGCTGTTGATTCTGGCCAGTTCTCCCAGTGCGGCTGTGCTGATACCGGTGATTGGGTTTATTCGGTGTCTGCAAGCGCTGTTTTCCGCATACAGGTGTGCGTGTGTTTCTGTTCGTGCGTGTGTGTGTGAGTGCGTAAAACAGCTCTGATCGTTGCGTGTAACTTAAGCTCAAGTGTGGCTTTGACGAGCCAATTATGTACATAAAAACAAGTTCCAACTGTGTCTCTTGAGGAAACCCATATTTCGTCTGTTGTATTGACTGAGGTCAAAGGGCGAGGGACATTGGAGAGGCTACAGAATGTTCAAGTGGGTTGCCAGTGGGTTGCCTCTTGGTTGCCAGTGGGTTGCCAGTGGGTTGCCAGTGGGTTGCCTATTGGTTGCCAGTGGGTTGCCAGTGGGTTGCCTATTGGTTGCCAGTGGGTTGCCAGTGGGTTGCCAGTGGGTTGCCTCTTGGTTGCCAGTGGGTTGCCAGTGGGTTGCCAGTGGGTTGCCAGTGGGTTGCCAGTGGGTTGCCAGTGCAGTTGAAACCTCACAGGAACGCCGGAGCCTGAGAAAAGGCTCACCTCACCAGCGACCTTGACCGATGCCATGCCAAATGAAACCCTTGACCAATTACAGCGCGGCAGTGTGTTAAGGACATACATCACTATCTCTTACCATGTCCTTGCTGCATATCAATAACACTGCTTTCTATGCAAACCTTGTGTTCAGTACTGCAAGCGATGCTGTTGGGTTTGTTTGGTCGGTGTTTAAATTGGGAGACGTAGCATCGAGAGGGAGATGTGGATGCAGAGCGTTCGTGTTCCTACACGTCTGAGTGGCTGTGTGTATCTGTAAATACTGTGTGCACGTGTTTTGTCGATACCAGCAGGGGTCTTCCAGAGCGTGACCCCGCTCTGTGTGTGAGACTCTGCGTGAACAGAGCAGACCCCCCCCCCCCCCCCGGCCTCGGGCTGCTGATGTTAGGGCCTCCGACCGGAGTCACTGTGAGTGACGCGTCACACAAAGAGGGAAGATAGAGATCTGCAGAGGGTGCAGGCAGGGGCTTTGCCGGGGGGCAGCTAAAGGATGAGACAGACCAGGCATGGAGCACCACTCAGGCACCAACGGACCAGCCACCAGAACACAGGGCTAAAAACACACTTCACCTCTCATTACCCAGCGCTGCATGGACAACTGCCAAAGACTGGACCGCATCACACACTAACAGACCCCCCACCCAGATGTTCCATCAGATATAAGAAATTGACACATTTTGTCAAAAATGTCAGTACATTTGTAATAACAGACTTTGGGGAGGAACAGAAGAGTCCGTAAGAAAATGTTTAATAAGTTTAATAAAATCTTTTAGATCCATGTCATAGTGATTGTTTTTGTGGATCTCCATAAGTGTATCTATAAAGTGATAATTGGTGATTGAAACATGACTGAATTGCATTAAGTAGAAGTATGGAATGTAATTATATTAGCGACTGACTCAGCTGCCATTATTCTAGCCCCTGTCTTACCACAACAAAAACAGCATCCTTCGTAATATATTGAACATAAGATAGAAGTTATGTAGTGGATGCTCTGACCCAGAGTGACCTACTCTTACGTCTTGGTTTGACAGGCTTGCCCTGTCAGTGAGATCCAACACCCTCTCTCCATCTGTGTCAGTTAGATCCAACACCCTTTCTCCCTCTCCGTCAGTGAGATCCAACACCCTCTCTCCATCTGTGTCAGTGAGATCCAAATCCCTCTCTCCATCTGTGTCAGTGAGATCCAACACCCTCTCTCCCTCTCCGTCAGTGAGATCCAACGATTAAATATACAATGCATGGTGAGCAAAAATGATCACGGAGGATGAGTGATAAGTACATATTATACAGTACATGAAGTTTGCAGTTCTATATTAGAAACTGTAAGTCATAGCTCTCTTGGCAGGAAGGCATTTTGGTCATAACTGACCTGTACTGACCTGTACATGCCTCTGAATCAATAACTCTGAAGTAAATATACAGTGAGGACGGTTTGTATATGTTTTTAAAGGGTGTCACCTTCCTCGTATAACCTCCTAATTGGTAGAACAACAGTCGCAGCAGCCTAACCCAAGAGATTCCTGAAACCTTCCCTGTAAACGTCAAGGCTTATGACCACTGTGTCTCCGGGTGGTGTTTTATAGGACACATTTCACTGGTTCCCTGTGGCACAAACAGGGCCCGGGGCATCTGGGCTGCACATGTCTGTATGTGTGGCTTCGGCACAGATCAGTGCCGAGGGCTGGGGAGGGCAACACGCCTCAGTGCCGGATGAGAAAGAGCTGCGGTGAGCATGGTGCCGATCTATTTGTTGACGGAGGTGGATGGGAACTGAGGAACGGACAACAGGGGGAATGTGGTGTTAAAATAAATGGGTCTGTCCACAGAGAAAGGAGGGGAAAATGGTGTGTCAGAGCCAGACAGGCCTGTGAGATGCCTTCCCTGTGAACACATGCATTGTGTAAATGATCTCCTCCTTTCCTATTAAACTGGACTGGCCCAAGAGCAGCTTTAGCTGTTGCTACATTATACTATACAGACCCAACCTCAGCCCCATATACAGCCACACCCAGACTGTAGAGGAAATCAAGGAGGGATGTTCCCACCACCCCTCTCGCAGTTAAAATAATAGCCTATATTATAATTACAGAATGTACAGCGGATGTGTTCATACTAACACACTTGAACCTTCTCCTGTAGTATTACACCACTAGGGAATGTTTTACTCAACTCAACTTGTGGGACAAATTCTTGTATCAACACTGCATAGCCTCACATCACATCAAGTCTGTGTTTCCAAAGAGGTCATTGAACCTAATGGTTTCCATACTGCATCAGGCCTGGAGAATTGTTTTCCATGGCTAAGAACCAAAAGATTAAGACATGACGTGCTTAAGCTGCTCTCGGTAGACTGTCTGGTTGACCAGACAGCCACCACACTCACTCTGCTCATAAAAGGATGATTTTAAAGGGTGACATGGTGTATAAATAATAAGGATATGATGTGTGTCTGGCCCAAGAGATATAGAGTTACAGAACCCTTTTTATTTTCCCGTGTGTGTTTACACTAGAGACTTTCTGTTTATTTTAAGCTTGCCCATAGGTGTAGGTAATTTGCATTAAAAAATTGCATTGGGCCCGTGAAATGCTTTGTTTTTGAACATTCAGATTACAAAAATGTCATGGAGTATCTTTCCGGATTTTCATGTAATGAAGTCCAAACGTATTGCCCTGATCAAGATGAGCAAAAAAGCTATTTAAAATAATAGTATATTTATTCAGCAATTTATTTCACTCCATTTTAGGGTTTGATGTAACTTGTTAAACTTTATTTTCCCACATTGAAAGCTTTCACTGTGTCCAAAAGCCACGTTTCACCACTGGTGTATAAATAAGTCCTCCAAGAGCTAGTGAAAGCCCTATGTGTTTGGGTGTCACTGACTTAATGACCCTACTTACACTCTAATTCACACTCAGGCCGTGTGCATGTGTCTACAAACTGCCATCACACAGATGGGAGTAGTGGGACTCACAGATGGGAGTAGTGGGGCTCACAGATGGGAGTAGTGGAGCTCACAGATGGGAGTAGTGGGGCTCACAGATGGGAGTAGTGGGGCTCACAGATGGGAGTAGTGGGGCTCACAGATGGAAGTAGTGGGGCTCACAGATGGAAGTAGTGGGACTCACTTACAGAAGGGAGTAGTGGGACTCACTTACAGAAGGGAGGAGTTGGACTCCTTTACAGAAGGGAGGAGTGGGACTCACTTACAGAAGGGAGAAGTTGGACTCCTTTACAGAAGGGAGGAGTTGGACTCCTTTACAGAAGGGAGGAGTGGGACTCACTTACAGAAGGGAGAAGTTGGACTCCTTTACAGAAGGGAGGAGTTGGACTCCTTTACAGAAGGGAGGAGTGGGACTCCTTTACAGAAGGGAGGAGTGGGACTCACTTACAGGGAGGATGATGAGGGGTGAGTGAACCAAAAAAGTGTCTTTCCATGGAAGAGTTCTTATTTGGTACCTGACAGGAAATGGCCTCTGATGTTTTCACAAGGCCTTTTTTAGAAGTTATCGCAGTCTATTAATAAGACAGTGAAATAGTAAATATTGCGTCATCCTCAAATGTAATCCATAAACATTTCAGTATCAGACCGTTTGAGTCAGCTGGTCAGACCACAACCAGCTGTCCAGCCTGTCCTGATTTATGTGTATGTTGACTTTGTTTTAGTGTGTTGGTGTATGTAAGCTGTGTACCACCGTGTTGGTGTATGTAAGCTGTGTACCACCGTGTTGGTGTATGTAGGCTGTGTATCACCGTGTTGGTGTATGTAAGCTGTGTATCACCGTGTTGGTGTAAGTAGGCTGTGTATCACTGTGTTGGTGTATGTAAGCTGTGTATCACCGTGTTGGTGTATGTAAGCTGTGTATCACCGTGTTGGTGTAAGTAGGCTGTGTATCACTGTGTTGGTGTATGTAAGCTGTGTATCACCGTGTTGGTGTATGTAAGCTGTGTATCACCGTGTTGGTGTAAGTAGGCTGTGTATCACTGTGTTGGTGTAAGTAGGCTGTGTATCACCGTGTTGGTGTATGTAGGCTGTATATCACTGTGTTGGTCTATGTGGGCTGTGTATCATTGTGTTGGTTTATGTAGGCTGTGTTAGTGTGTTGGTTTATGTAGGCTGTGTATCACTGTGTTAGTTAATGTAGGCTGTGTCAGTGTGTTCGTGCATGTAGGTTGTGTATCACTCTGTTGGTGTATGTAGGCTGTGTATCACTGTGTTAGTTAATGTAGGCTGTGTCAGTGTGTTCGTGCATGTAGGTTGTGTATCACTCTGTTGGTGTATGTAAGCTGTGTATCACTATGTTGGTTTATGTAGGCTGTGTATATTAGCGTGTCGGTGCATGTTTTTTTTTGCTAGCGGTCAGACAAGAGGTTCCGTGTGTGTGGTGGGCTGGATGACCTCCTGTGTTGTCTCAGGCTGTGTGGGGCTTTATTGTACAGCAGAATGGAACCTCTAAATCCATGTTAATCTACACAAGGAGTGTGAGATCAGGGGGCCTGAGCCCTCTACTCCACTATGCCCCTATCTGATCGTCAGTGTTGTGCAGCTCCGACAGCATTCCAGAGGCATAAACATCCTGTTTATACAGACAGTGTCCATGACAGAGAGAGGCTGGCTATATGTGGAGAGAACAGGGGATGAAGGGACCTGAGAGGGTCTGAGAAAAAGAAAGGGAATAAAGAAGAATTGGATGTAGAGAAAGTATGAATAAAAAAGGTCAAGAGGAGTAAGGATGAAGAGACAACGAGATGAGAAAGCACTATATCACAGGGTTTCAGAGATTATGGGCCAACGTAGGTCCTAGGCATGTGAGAGGTGGGTTGTGGGTTATAAGGATACATTTTCTTCTATTGGGTCTCCAGCAAAAAAAAACTGCTCTGTTTGTTATCCAGTTAGGAGTATGAAAGCAGTGAAAAGATACAGATGAAAGTGAACAATGCATTTGCATGTATTTGAATAGGAATAAAAGCACGATTTTTACCCATAGTGATCAAATAGTGAACGAAATCATTGGGAGAAGGCATGCAGTTGCAATGGGATCTGTGAAATTGAGTGGGCTTGTTCTGAAAACACTCAGTAGACAGCCCATATTTAGCCATACCAATTTGTTTCGTAACCCACATATAAGAAACATCACCCTAACAGTTCAAAACCATACATTTCTCCTCATGCACGCTATGCGGATTTTAGAGCGCAGTTCTGGCAGCTTACTGTTGATCGTTCTCCGTTGTCGAGAGACGGGAAAAAGTTTGTGAATAAATTGTGATCTTCTCGCTTGTTGAGACTGTATTGCCCCCTTGTGGGGGGATGTGTACTTTCATTTGATCTTCACATCACTCGATATCCGTGGCACAATTCAGTGAAACAGACGAGTGACTAAATGTAACTAACTAAAAACATCGCATGAAAAACAACTTTCAAACTGTTAGTCGTAAAAATGATTAGATTATGGACTTCTGATGACTTTGTTCTGCTTATGGTTTTGGTGGAGTTCTATAATAACCACAGAACCACAGACTGTCCTAACGGCCTGATGTGAAATCACATGGTGACAGGTCACGTAGTCCTCACATGTAATGACTGAATGAAAATGGCATCTCTTGATGTCTGCTGAATGTAGCCATGATTACGTGAAGCCACTTTTTTATTTTGTCAGGATGATCTGCACTTTCCAGATTTGCATGGTGAACAAGTCCATTAATACCTAAAACATAAACACCAGGTCCATTAATACCTAAGCATGTTGTAATAATAAATCAGCATAATCACCAGTATGTATTGTTATACCAGCCTAATCACCAGTTGTATTAATATATCATCATAATCACCAGTTGTATTGTAATATCAGTATAATCACCAGTTGTATTAATATATCAGCATAATCACCAGTTGTATTGTAATATCAGTATAATCACCAGTTATATTGATATAACAACATAATCAACATTTCTATTCATAGCATAACAAACAGATTATTTGAAACGTTTAATATAGTGAATGTTTTTTATTGAAACATTAGCATGGTGAACATTTCTATTGAAACCTCAGAAAAATGTACAGGTTTTTGAGGGTGTCAGGATGTTGCAGTGTTGAATGGTGCCCATGTCCTAAACACTGTGATGCTGTGAAGAGTGCATGTCCTCTGATGAACATGTGCTCTAAGGGGCATTGAAAGAGAAAATATCATTATTATGTGGTAGGGGTATCACCACTTCATAGTGATATGTACATGTACATATGTAATTCGCTCACATCTGGTCACCACTGTCACGCACCTGTGAGGTCTCTGGGTGAAAATGCTCTTCACTGTCGGTAGCGTGGCCGTCAAGGGATTGCCATGGCGACTTACAGATGTAGATCTGGAGGGCGGAGTCGGGGGTCTCAGGAGAGAGGACCACCATTGGCCTGGCAGAGAGCAAGGCCTGGAAGAAAGATTTAGTCACTAGAGTTACACTACTACAAACTCTCTCAGACACACACACACACACACACACATACCTGACTCACTGTTAAGTCCCCTGCTGGCCTGACCCCTCTCCTGTTATGGCTCTTCTTGTCCTTGCATCGTTTGTTCTGGAACCACACCCTGATGACCCGCTGGCTGAGGCCTGTCTGTCGGCTTAGCTGGAGCTTGATAAGCGCATCGGGCCTGGGGCTCTGGGAGTAGCAGGAGCGCAGGGCTCTCAGCTGAGGGTCACTAAGGACAGTACGCACTCTCACTCTTCTACTCTTCCCCCTGTCCGGACACCTCTCCCAAACCCCGCCTCCTCCCCCTGTCCCAAATCGGGACAACACAAATACTGTCAGTAGTATGTCAAATGACATGGCATTATAACCCTTCAAAGGTTACCTAAACATGCAATGAACACGTTTCAACACAGGTACAGGTACGGCAATCAAATGTCATCATTTTATGTACTAACTGCACACGCCACTACAGAACCTTGTGTTTTCTTCAGCGTGTCTCCTTCATGGCTCTGTTGTTCTGGCATCGTGTGCTCAGCCTGACAGCTGGGTCCTTGAGGTCCCAGTGTGTAGGAATCCCCAGGCCTGAGTAATGCACCACAGATTGAGCAGTGCAGACAGGCAGGATGGTAGATCTGTCCTCCTGCCCTCACAACCAGGTCAGAGGACAGCAAAGCCTCCCCGCAAACCTTACACTTCTCAGCAAATAGTCTAACACACACACACACATACACAAAACAACAAACACAAACAACCTTTATACATGGGCATATGATTGAGAATAACAGCTGTTCTCGCTCTCGGTGTCACGAACACACAACCCCACGTGGTCAACAATAGAAGATCCCTTTTCATCACACTGTTGACATTACGAGCTCTCCACTCTACCACTGATAGTTAAATCTGCTGACTCACCGGACATAATCAGTCCTACACAAGGTCCTGCCGTTCCTTAGGAAGCAGCTGATGCTCTCTCCTAGAGGACAGTGGCACTCGTCACAGTACAGGCACCCGATGTGCCACTGCTGGTCCGTCCCAACTCGAAGTATCTCCGGGTCTCTGATGGGCTCCCCGCAGCCAGTGCAGGACCATACTGCCCCTGGTGGACACAAATCGTCATTTGTTACACGTGCAAAAAAGAAAATGGTGAATTTGTTATATTCTAGCACACCAGGTCATATGGACACCTTGACATCATTGGGAATGTGAGGAGAAGCACGATGTAAAGGATATAATACGGTATATTATGAAAGCTTACATTGAATGGCATTGCTGTAGTCCTGCATGGTGTCCTCTACTGAGTAGTGTTCTGGCAGGAAATCAACCGTCTGCAATGTCTGGAATTCTGTCTGAGCTGGATTCAGTAAACACTCGTCTGAAAATGGTCTGTTACAAAGCATGGCAGCGCACAAGTGTCTTGCAGCAACACCGGACTCTTACTTTTATAGAGATGTGCAATGCCCCCCATCACGAGTTCACACACACACACACACACTTCAAAGCAATCTATTAAATTAACTCTCAACAAACACCCCTCCTTCCTATTAGTAAAACAATACAAGTGTTCCCTCCCATCAGGTTATTAAAACCAGACCTAATTTGCACGGGGTTCTGGGGAGGGGAGGCGGGTGGGCACAGATGGATTCGGGGGGGTGGCATCCGTGCCACAGATAGCATTGACACGAGTGACAGGCTGGGCAGCGGTTCATTCACTCTCAATGGCGTGCCAATTTACAGTACCACTCTCAGTGTGTCATGCCAGGCCAGATACATTTATTGCTGCAGTGTTTACACAGTCCTTCAGATGGTACTCTACTCCCAAAGCCGATACAATAGAGCCGCTCTGATGACGTGGTCCATGCTTGGTCTCTATTGTTAGGGTAGTGCTTTGTCCTTGGGTCCTCCCTCTCGTAATGAATCTGTCCCCGTGGGTCAGGGCCAATTAACTTGTTGCCGGGGTCTGGTGGCAATTTCCTTCCCGATTCAAAGTCGAAAGACACACCAAACACACCAAACATGCAGCCAACAGTTGGGCATCTGCACCAGAACCTCAATAGATCCCCACAGACGTTCTAGACCACACACACATTTGTTTTATTGTGTTTGTTTGTTTGTAGGGCCTCGAAGTCCAGAAGTTCCCTAACGGTAAACCTAAATCGAATCCTCAGATTAATCCAAACATTAAACTCAGTATCTATAATGCTTAAACTTAACCTAGGCCTGATTCCTAACCCTAAAACCAGTCCGTAATGCCTTAACACAATTCTAACACAATGCCTAATTGTTTTTCTCCCTAAACCCATCATTTGTCCTAATATGGACCTACCAAATACTTGTGGGGCCTGATTTGGTAAGTTACACTGTGCTACATAGAGCTGGATCACACACACAAATACACTAACATACAGACACAACCACCCACACAAACATGCAAACAATAAAACAGGCATAACTACTTAAGGTCCACTGGCAGAGGACACCCGTCCCGGTCCCAGCCTGAAACCTCTATATAAGTTCTTTAACCAGGAGCAATTAAAAGACCCCAGGGTGCGTGTGCTGGGTGTGTGTGTGTGACGCTGCCTGTTGATGAATACTCTACATGCTATTCTGATCAAGTCCGGGACACTCCCACTAATTTACCCAGCCTGTCTGCCACCAGCGTCAATGCTAACCTGGGCCAACCCTTTCCCCACACTCTAGCTAATGGAACAACGGAGCAGGCAGCAGATAGATGTGGTCGGCTGTTTTAATTTGCCAGCTATAAAGAATCGAATTAGATGTGTATATTAATCAGGACAGAAGATGTTTCTGTTCCTCCTCTTATCTCCTCCTGTGTTCTGCTCATTACTGAAAGTCATCCTGGTGGAGGGAGGGAACAAGGAATTCATATGAGATTTATTGATGTTCCTATACATGCCAATTTGTTAAAGCAATGTAATCTGTAGGTGTCCTATACAAAACAAAGAAATGAATGAGAAACATGCAAATCACTCACTCATTTTGATTAATTAACCCCTTGTGTGGTTGGCTCAGTAAATTAGACTAGCTTTGTGTAAACCAGAGTGTGTGTGTGTGTGTGTGTCCAAGTGTGTGTGCGTGTGTGTGTGTCTTATGGCTAGGACATGCCAAAGTGACCATAGACATGATGTGACACTTCAAACACAAACAAAAAAGACTAAAACAGTAGATGTAATGTGTATTTCTTTTTACAAGGATTTAATTAGTTACTTTTTTTTATGTTCACCATAAATTGCTGGTAAAACCACTGTCAATTTATATGGATGTGCCAAACAACATCACTTGATTCCGTTTTTTTTAGGCAATGAAATATAACAACAGTCAAGTCATAATCATAAAAAATCAAAGTAGAAAAAATAAGAAAACTTTAAATTAATCAAAATTTAAAACAACAATTTCAAAATGCAAGTCTGTGTGGCGTTATTTATTTGGGCGGATTGTGGTCTGTCTGGGACTCTTTATTTGAGTGTCTGTGTGCGTGGAACTGGGTTTAGGTTTGTTGCTGTGACGGGAAACAGGAGCCAGGGAACTGTAAGCATGGTGAATCATGCTCCTGTGGTAACTGGCGGTTGAACTGTAAGCATGGTGAATCATGCTCCTGTGGTAACTGGCGGTTGAACTGTAAGCATGGTGAATCATGCTCCTGTGGTAACTGGCGGTTGAACTGTAAGCATGGTGAATCATGCTCCTGTGGTAACTGGCGGTTGAACTGTAAGCATGGTGAA
>JACXGK010004011.1:7010-41088 GCA_016801125.1 Novumbra hubbsi | reverse complement strand
TGTGTACGTTGGTCTATGTGTCTGTTTGTCCGTCTGTGTGTCTATGGGTCTGTATGCCTGTCTGTGTGTGTGTCTGTGTGTGTATTCCGTCTGACCTTGCAGCTGGGTACGTGCCTTTATGAGCGTCTTTGTGTGTCAGTAGTTACGGGGTGTTTGTGAGTTTCCCTGTGCGTGTGTTTCAGGGCTGGTTGTCCTTGCTGAATGACACAGACGGGACGGAGCACAGCATCGCCCTGAGAGGCGTGGGCCTGCGTCCCCTCCCCCTGGACACCCTTGTGCTCCGCTGTCCCGTGGGACAGGTTACCCACAGAATCCTGCAGGTCCCCAACTCCACCCGACTCCCCCTCAGCTGTCAGGTGGGCCAGCACACTGACCGACACACCCCCGCGGACAGGCACACGACACACACCCGCAGACACACGCGCACAGTAAGGCTGTTTGTATGCATGCTTTGTTTATCGACTCTCCACGCACGCTAGTTTTAGTAAACTTGTACACACACACACGTACGATAGGTGCACCCACACACACACAGACACGCAGAGGACACGAGAGCGCACGCACTTGTTTTATTCTCACACGCACGCGCGATGAATGTATGTCCTTGTGTTTTTTGACGTAGGTGGTTTCAGACCTCTCTATTGTCAGTGGACCGCCCACTGTAGACATCCAATCGGGTGACAGCGTTCCATACACACTCTCTGTGTCGCCATGGAAACGAGGAATGCACACAGGTACTTTAGGCTTCATTCTTTCTCTCTCTACTGTTCTCTCTCTTTTTCTCTCTTGGTCTCTACGTTCTTCGCCTTCCTCTTCACGTTTTGCGAGTGTTATTGTCTCTCCGGCTGCGTGTGTCCGCCAGGGTCAGTGTCGTTCGTGGCTGTGGAGAGGGAGGGGGGGGCGGAGACTGGATGCCGGCCCTATGAGGTGTGGTATTCCTTGGAGGTCATCTGCGACCCTCCTCCGCCTTTAAAGGTGCTGGCCGTGCAGTGTGCTGTTCAGGTAAGAGCTAAGCACCAACACAACTCCGGTGTCCTGAAACATGCCGGACAGAAACGGTCGAGGGAATGATGAGGAATGTGAGGGCCAATGCTGATACCTTCCTTAACTGTTAACTGTTTTGATAAAGTACAGACTGCAAGTTTCCCCCCCCGTCGGCGTCTCCGGGATTTCCCTTAGCGAGAACGTCTCCGTTTCCCTTTTTGACTGTGTTCTTGTCAATCAGAGATCTTCTGCTGTCGAGATCCCCCTGACTAACCCAGAGGCGGAGCCTCTTGAGTTGGGGGTGTGTCTGGAGGGCGTGTACCTGAGGGGAGACGACCGGGTGTGTGTCCCTCCCCGGAGCAGTCTAACCTACACGGCCTCCTTCTCTCCAGCAGTAGTAGGGAGGACCACTGGGAGGTAATACACACACACACACACATACACACTATTACTGTTTATATACATGCTTCAGTAGTTGTGTTTTCTCACCCTGTTTTACAACGTCAACACTTCTGTGGTGAATTCCTATTCCTATAAGATATTAATTTGCCTTAAATAAACCATATGCACAACTGAAAGAAGTGAGTATGTGTACAAAGGTGTGTGTGTGTGTTCTGTCAGTGTAATCTTCCAGTCGGAGCTGGTGGGAGAGTTCTGGTACCATCTGGATCTCCTGGCCGAACCACCCCTTCTGACCACCCTGCCTGAGAGCCACTGTGAACTGGGGAAGTATGTCACTCAGTCAACCAGTCATTCACTCAGTCAACCAGTCAATCAACCAGTCATTCACTCAGTCAACCAGTCATTCACTCGGTCTACCAGTCATTCACTCAGTCAACCAGTCATTCACTCAGTCAACCAGTCATTCACTCTGTCAACCAGTCATTCACTCGGTCAACAAGTCTCTCCCAGAGTCAGTCAGTCACTCGCTCGGTCATTCACATAGTTCCTCTGTCATTTAGCCTGTCAGGCATTCTCTCTCTGTGTGTTCTCCCCAGGTGGACCAGGCTATACATCCCTCTGGTCAACCCCACAGACCAGACACTGGAACTGGGCACGGTCAACAGCAGCTCTCAGCACTTCACCCTGGAACTAGACACCAGTCGACCAGTTAGTACACACTGACACGCAGCGCCTTCCGTTTATTATCACGGTTTGCCGATCTTCATCTTTCCATCAGGGTGGCCGTGGCCTCAAATGTTGTGTCAATTATGGCAGCACTTTTATCATTCTCTCTCTTTGTTTTGTTGCAACAGATAAACAGTATTGGGTTGCCTAGTCCAGGATTTTGGAGATTAACTTGGATTGCTTCTTGAATAGTTGTTTTAATGTTTATTAACTAGTTTACACTCGTTTTTTTTCACCAGGGGCACTCCAGTAAATCAAATATAACTTCCAAGGATTCATCTTTACATTACACACTGGCCACCGTTCCTTCCTTGGTCTTCTGTATTAGTAACCACTCTAAGACCTTTTCTAATTGTCTGTATTTTCCAGCTCATTGTAGCACCACACTCATCCACCCAAGTTCCTGTCCGTTTCAGCCCATCATCCATCGGTGCAGGAAACCATGTGGCCAAAGTCTCCTTCACTTGTTCACAGGTACACTAACCTGTAGATCAGTGATTCTCAACCCTGCTCCTCCCCCTGCCCTGCATGTTTTAGTTCTCTCCCTGCCTTAACATTGGCTCCCTAAACAGGCTCTGTTTATTTTCGTAAGGGTCCAGCGTGGCCCCTAGTAAGTGGCCCCTAGTAAGGTGAACATCTACTGGGAGTTCTGGTGTGGTAATGGTGGTGTGGTAATGGTGGTGTGGTAATGGTGGTGTGGTAACGGTGGTGTGGTAACGGTGGTGTGGTAACGGTGGTGTGGTAAGGGTGGTGTGGTAACGGTGGTGTGGTAACGGTGGTGTGGTAACGGTGGTGTGGTAATGGTGGTGTGTCCCCTTTGTGTCAGTTGGAGCGGTGGAGCTTCCGGCTGCGTGGTCGAGGCCTTGCTCCTGGACGGATGGAGGCCCTGTGTGTGGCCTCCCCAGTGGGCTCCCACTCCTCCATCATCCTCCCCTTCAGAAACCCCACGGATCGGCCTGCCCTACTGAACATCAGCCTTACAGGTACCACACGGTTCTACAGTCCATTGTATTTATTGTATATGAACAACACGTGACTTCGGTGATCAGTTAGGGTTGAAGTGCATTGCTTAAAGGCACAGGAGCAGATCTGACACCCTGACGGGTCAGGGATGTGAACCAACACCGTGAGCACTGGGCCAGGGGAATACAACTATTACCGTTTGAGGGCTTGCAAATGTTCTGTTCTACCCCATCCTTAATTGCACCCATCTGGTGTCTCAGGTAGTAATAAGCCCCTGATTAGAGGGTTGGTATGATGACTGGCTTGAGTTTGAGGACACTGGGGTCTCCGCTGCCGTATAAACACATGGACCTTTCTAGCACTGTTGATGTGTTTATTGTGTTGGTTATAAGCTCTCGGTTATAACCTCTAGCATATCTGAGTGTTTGTTATCCTTCTAATAGACAGGGAGCCAGGTCTGAACCGCTTCAGCACTTCTCTCATAAACAACAAAAAAGTCTTCTGCATCCCGCTCAAACAATTACAAGGTCAGTCATTCCACAACACTGTGTCCTGTGTTTACACGGTTCTGTCTCAATGGCAGAGTGTTTAAGAGATGGCTCATTACATCTAGGCTTGTGTTAGCCATTTTGTTATTCATTATTATGGTGTTATAACAGACTGTCATGGTGGCGTTAAAACCAACTGTAATGGTGGTGTTTTAACAGACGGTAATGGTGGTGTTTTAACAGACTGTAATGGTGGCGTTTTAACAGACTGTAATGGTGGCGTTTTAACAGACTGTAATGGTGGTGTTTTAACAGACTGTAATGGTGGTGTTTTAACAGACTGTAATGGTGGTGTTTTAACAGACTGTAATGGTGGTGTTTTAGAAGACTGTAATGTTGGTATTTTAACAGACTGTAATGGTGGTGTTTTAACAGACTGTAATGTTGGTGTTTTAACAGACTGTAATGTTGGTGTTTTAACAGACTGTAATGTTGGTGTTTTAACAGACTGTAATGTTGGTGTTTTAACAGACTGTAATGGTGGTGTGTTAACAGACCGTAATGTTGGTGTTTTAACAGACTGTAATGTTGGTGTTTTAACAGACTGTAATGTTGGTTGGCACCTCAACTGTTCTACATCTTGAGCTCCTGTTCCTCTTAACCCTTTCCTATTAGCTCATAAGTCCCTATACCCAAAATAACCAAGTTCAGTCCCAGTCAAAAGTGCCAAATGTGCATTACACTACATGAAGTCCTCCAATCCTCCATGTTGGCTCCAGGTATGCGGGTGTCTTCCGGGGGCAGTGTGGAGATTCCTGTGGTCTTTGCCCCTGACTCACAGCAACTGCATCAGGCCTGGCTCGTGGTCCAGCTGGAACCATTCTACAACAACCCCGACCTGGACACACCACTAAGCCCCACGCAGAGGGACAAGTCAGTACATTGTGTGTGTGTGTGTGTGTATGTGACATTTGTTCAAAATAATCTGTTTGATCGTTAGGTCAACTACAAAACCCACTATGCAGTATTCTCTGTAGAAACGCTGCCAGCCTAGGTTCATTGATACCTCTTGGGCTCTACCTAGTATGTCTCCAACATAGCTAGCTAGTTCAGCTTCTCATGGAAATGTAACTAGGCAACAAGAAGACAGTGTAGACGTTGCCTTTCTTTTGGATCTCGTCATCTTTGTAATAGGCGGGTGTTTTGGCGGTATCATAATATAGGAAATATTTTTCTGAACACAAATGCAAAGAAATGGCTGCTTGGTCTTTAGCCATTGTCTCCATCCAATATAGCAGTAAAATGTGAAGAAAATGTATGGTAAAAGGTTTTCGTCATTGGTGGGTATAATTCTGTCTTTATACAGATGTGTGGTGATAGAGGACGATCCGATCCGTTCAGTTCGCTGGGTCTACCCTATCCATGGGATCCCAGAAGCCCCTCCAAAACGCCCAAATCCAGGTACGTCAACTTGGGGCAGTGGGGTCTGTCTGCAGGGACGGACTGGGGCCAGAAATCTTCCCTGGAATTTCAAACATACTTTCTTTTCTTGAGGCCCCCGTTATTTGCTGATTAAAGGAACGTCTTGTGCAAAGAAGCCAAATGGAGGTGTGTTTGTCTCTCTTATTCTTGGTTTAATGTTCACCCTCTCTCTCTCCTCCCCCATCCACCTGTCACCCTCCCTCGTCCCTGGACCCAGCGGTGATAGAGTGTGAAGCTTGTAGTCGTGTGGAGGAGAGAGTGGAGGTTTTGTTGACTGGATGTGTCCCAGGAACCTTTTTCTCCGACACAGTCACACCTCGCGGTAGCGCCACATCTGAAACCTCCGGTGAGGCGTTGTGGAAACATCTTCACCTACACCTGCACTTCCGTTGTTGAACTCAAGGTCGACACAAAGTTGGAAAACAACTACTTGCAGAGATGACAGTGGCTCTAAAATCTTAAAAAAAAAATCATTCAAAATGATTTTTTGTCACTAAACAATATTATATCAGGGACCAGTCTTGGATCGCATGCACTGTCAACTGTGGGACTTTTTATGGTTATTTCATGTACAGCCATTATTCACAAGATGTTTTCAAGTCAACTGAAAATGATCTTTGGGGATATTATGTTGCTGCTGGAACAGCCAGAGTTTCACACGCCTGCTATGAATAGGTTACGGAAGAGAACTTGCAAATTACAGCCCTAATCACTTGTAGGTTTTCTGCAACGGATCTAGTTATCCATTCACCCAAGTGTTGTTGCATAGTGCACTTGAATGTAGGGGAAGCCGTCAGAGCGCCACGCCAATGGATTTGTTTTGGCCAATCAGAAGAAAACATCCCCAATGGTCTACAAGCCACGCTACAAGGTCTTCATGACGAATAAGCCGAGGCCCTCATACAGCATAGACTGCATCAGGATTAGGGAATACAGGCCTCAGTCACGTGACATGGATTGCATTAATTAATGTAATTCTAGTATTCTAATTCTACGATTAGGCCAATAATATGTGTGCCCATGTCGAAATGGCCCTACAATGGAAGTAGGTCTAATATACTTTCACCCCTGGTTGGAAGGCGCTGTGTTTTCCAGGTTGTGGTGTGTATACTCATACGAGCA
Organism: Novumbra hubbsi; assembly: GCA_016801125.1. Taxonomy (NCBI): domain Eukaryota; kingdom Metazoa; phylum Chordata; class Actinopteri; order Esociformes; family Umbridae; genus Novumbra; species Novumbra hubbsi. Next base: position 34,921 of record JACXGK010004011.1, on the reverse strand, counting down.
TGGATGTGGTGTGTGTTTATGTGAGTGAGATGCATCATTTCTGGCTCAACAGAGCAGATCCGAGGTAACGTCAGCAGCTTACATTCCTCAGTGTTCAATACCATAAAATGATAACTCCCGTTGGGTGAAGAACACCTGCTCTTTACTCCCCTCGGAGGATTTGTTTAATCTCCTAAAACCACACAGCGTACTGTTGTTATGACAGTCAGAGCGTTGGTGTGTGTTTGTGTGTGTGTTTGTGTGTGTGTGTTTGTGGATACCAGAGTTCTGGTTTGTTTTAGGTATAGGCATTAGAGTTCGTTAATTAGAATAATTCTGTTATTGAGGTTAAGGTAAGGGTTTGGATATGGGTTTAAGTCTAGACATCAGGGGTTAGGTTTAAAATAGGCATTCATGTATTGAGGTTAGGGTTAGGGTTAGTTTAGGGTTAAGTCCCCACAAAATGCAAATGTGTGTGCAACAGTGTGTTCCCACGTGGGTGAGTCTTCCGGTCCTTAATTAAAGCTTGTGTTTGTGTGTGTGTGTGTGTGTGTGTTAACCGCAGGCTCTAGACTGGCCCTGGAAGATTTCTTGTGCGAGGTGCGTTATAACAGTGATGCCGAGCGGAGCCAGCTGGACCACTGCGTCTCCCTGTTCCCACTGGACTGTCACAGAGACCCCCGCTCCGGCCTCGTCTCCATCAGCATCAACCTCATCTTCACCCCCCCACACACACCTGTCAGGTGACACGCACGTGTTGATGTCGTCGTATAACACATGTGGTTGTTTCAAGACGGATCCTTTATTGTTTACGGAACTTACACACAAAGGTTCTCGCTCCTCACACGTTTTTTATCACCCTTTTCACTTTTTGCCCCTCCTCCTTTTTCTTCACTTCATTTCTCTCCTTTTCGCTCCTCTCCCCTCCTCTTCTCTTAACTCCTCTCCCCTCATCTCTTCTTTCCCAGGTGTTCAGTGATGCTGGCGGTCCGGTGTGTGACAGGGGGTCTGTGGACGTTTCCCATCAGCCTGGCGTCCACAGAGCCCCGGGTCCATGATGTTATCATCATTGAGGCTGCAGGACTCTGCAAGACCTCCTCAGTGGGTTTCAGGCTAACCAGCCAGACCAGGTAATCTCCTCTCTCTCTTTCTCTCTCTCTCTCTCTCTCTCACTCTCTCATGTTCTCTTCTTCACTCTCTCTTTCTCTTTATCTATCGCTGTCTTTCTCAGTCCTTCTCTCTGGGTGTGTTTGGGTCTCTCAGCATTTATTTACCCTGTGCACATGTGTGAGATTCTTGCCCGTATTTCCGTGTGTGTCAGGTACCCAGATCCCTTCACAGCAGGGTTTCTGCCAGGCAGGGACATTGATTTCCAGGTGTGCCCCACCTCAGGCGAGCTCCTCCCAGAAGGATCCGCCGGTACCCTGTTTACCATCTCCTTCACTCCCAGCATGTACAGCAAAAAACATAGGGCCACACTTCTGGTGCAGGTATGTCTAATAAAACCCACACACATTGATGTTACCTAAAAAAATAGTGACATACTTCTGGTGCAGGTATGTCTAATAAAACACACACACGGGTGTTACCTAAAAACATAATGACATACTTCTGGTGCAGGTATGTCTAATAAAACACACACACGGGTGTTACCTAAAAACATAATGACATACTTCTGCTGCAGGTATGTCTAATAAAACCCACACACATTGAGTTACCTAAAAACATAGTGACATACTTCTGGTGCAGGTATGTCTAATAAAACACACACACGGGTGTTACCTAAAAACATAATGACATACTTCTGGTGCAGGTATGTCTAATAAAACACACACACGGGTGTTACCTAAAAACATAATGACATACTTCTGGTGCAGGTATGTCTAATAAAACCCACACACATTGATGTTACATAAAAACATAGTGACATACTTCTGGTGCAGGTATGTCTAATAAAACACACACACGGGTGTTACCTAAAAACATAATGACATACTTTTGGTGCAGGTATGTCTAATAAAACCCACACACATTGATGTTACCTAGAAACATAGTGACATACTTCTGGTGCAGGTATGTCTAATAAAACACACACACGGGTGTTACCTAAAAACATAGTGACATACTTCTGGTGCAGGTATGTCTAATAAACACACACACGGGTGTTACCTAAAAACATAGTGACATACTTCTGGTGCAGGTATGTCTAATAAAACACACACACAGGTGTTACCTAAAAACATAGTGACATACTTCTGGTGCAGGTATGTCTAATAAAACACACACACGGGTGTTACCTAAAAACATAGTGACATACTTCTGGTGCAGGTATGTCTAATAAAACACACACACGGGTGTTACCTAATTGTCTACTTGATAATAGTGACAATAATGAGCTCCAGCACTTCTATGTTCACCCTGATATGCATTCGGCCGAGTGTATCCCTGAAGCGCGAGTTACTCCACAGGCAGGACCTCCCCTGTGACAGATGAGACGTTATGAGAGGCACTGTAATGTCCCATAACTGGAAAATGATTGGCAGCTCCTTGTCTCCTCCCCCAGACAGCAAACATGCAGTGGACGTACGACGTGCGAGGGACCATGCCTTCCTACACCCCGCCCCTCTCTGCCTCCTCCAATGGAGTGAGCTTCTACAGGGAGCCCCCGCCCACTGATGTCTGCAAAAGGAACTTTGTGTCTCGGAACCTGCAGCTCCCTGCCTTGGCTAACTCCTCCCCTTTCAAACACAGTGGCTCGCAGATGTGATAGACACACACACACACACCTTTCGCGTATCATTGACATTATGAGGCAACCTTTATACTACACACCCATATTTAAATACACTCATGTGCCATTACATTGTCATAGAGGAGGATACACTCATACATTATCATAGAGAACTGATTAAATGAAATTGCATGTACTTTAGTTCATTGTCATAGTCTCATTTGCTTTGACCTCAGCCCATCTGGACATAAAAAAACTCCCTTGGCAAGACTGGAATTTTTTTGCCTTTTCCTCAAAGAAGCTCTGTGTGTGTGTGTGTGTGTGTGTCAAACCCAGCTTCTCATTTGGTGCAGTGAACCAGGGACCTTGCTCTAACACTGAATTCCAAGACGGATTATCCACACACTCAATTCTGATGCCGGTGAATTTATTTTTAGCCTGTCATTTAGTCTTAACCGGAGAGAGCAACGTAATCTAATCGAATTTATTTAGTTCTGTTTCCTGGATGAAGAAAGGCATTACCATTCACTTGTATTGATTGTATCAGGGGGCGGTTTGTTAGGAAGCTGTTTGGATTAAGGAACACATTGATCCTGCACAGAGATTAGAAGGAAAACGGCAGTGGTTCTCTGAATAGTAGACAATACAGAGTCATGCATGGCATTCCTAATGGATTCACACACATTAACCTTTATGCTTGCTGAATGTCTATACTGAGTACAACAGTTAAAAGTCAATAGTGATGGCACCAGTCAAAACGTCTGATATCATTCACAGAGGAGAAACGTAAAGTCTGTGGGCATGGCATTTGGACAAATCTAGGAGTTTAGGTAGCTAGCGTAGGGCTCTAGCTGTCGTTAGACAGGCTTTAAACCATGGAGCAAACCTGCACAGTAAACACTGTTGGAAGACTAAACCATAGTAAGCCAGCATAGTGAACACTGTAGGAGGAATAAACCATAGGAAGCCAGCATAGTGAAATCTGTTGGAATAGTACACCAGCATAGTGAACACTGTTGGGGAAATAAACCATAGGAAACCAGCATAGTGAACAGTGTTACAAGAGCGTTTAGACCACAATGATCTCCTTAGTAAACCAGCATAGTGAACCAGAATAGTGAACCAGAATAGTGAACCAGAATAGTGAATCAGCAGAAAAGGCATAGCGAAACAGAATAGTGAATACTCTGAACCAGCATAGCGAAACAGAATAGTGAATACTCTGAACCAGCATAGTGAACCAGAATAGTGAATACTCTGGACCAGCATAGTGAACCAGAATAGTGAATACTCTGAACCAGCATAGTGAACCAGGATAGTGAATACTCTGGACCAGCATAGGGAACCAGAATAGTAAATACTCTGGACCAGCATAGGGAACCAGAATAGTGAATACTCTGGGCCAGCATAGGGAACCAGAATAGTGAATACTCTGGACCAGCATAGGGAACCAGAATAGTGAATACTCTGGATGGGCATAGGGAACCAGAATAGTGAATACTCTGAACCAGCATAGTGAACCAGAATAGTGAATCAACTGAACCAGCATAGTGAACCAGCATTGCTAACCAGAATAGTGATTCAGCTGAACCAGCATAGTGAACCAGCATTGTGAACACAGAAGGAACTCTGAGCTCCGAGTCTCACCTGTGAGAGCGATTAGCCAATCATGCCCCGGCACGCGTTCCCACCGAAGCCACCGTCTCGCTCTTTGATGTGAAATCTAATTAGCGTCGTAAAGCTCCTCTCCTAGCGGTGAGCGTTGCCTGCTACAAAGGACACGGGAGCCCGAGACAGCCAGAGAGAAGAGAGAGAAACTGGCAGCTCACTTCCCAGCGTTCCCCCTCGTCCAAGTCCCACTGTCTCCGCACACCGATGACATCCACAGCGCATTTCATCTCCAACATCATGATTGCTGCCTATCTTGCTTCCTGACCTCACAAGGACGTGTTGTGTGTGTTTCAACGCGCGTTCGCGCGTGTGTGTGCGGTTTCCTTTCTCATGAGTGTTGATTGAGCCGCTGACATGTAACGCTGGCGATCAGAGCTTGACGAGGGTCTGTCAGGAGTTAACCCTCTCCAGAACGAATCTCCACCATGGTACCATGGCCTAGACGATTGTTACAAACATGACCAAGGATTTCAATGTTAGTCATCTCTTACTTTGTGCATTCATTTTGACACAGCTAGATGGGACTATCACACAACTGTCTTCGTACCGTTTAACTATCAGCAAATGTTTTACGGGGGGGGTGTTGCAGTAAGGCAGGGGTAATTGCTGTAATATTTTTGAGGGGGGTGGGATTATCCCATCTCATGTTAAAGCAGTCTTAATACCTGCTTCTTTAGCTCCCCTTCCAATGCCTGGACTCTCTGACCCACACCAGTGTCAATGAGGTGCTATCATGGCCATTGTAAAATGTTGTTGTGTCAAGCACATCGAAATTCACTACACAAAATGGCCAAACTCCATTAGCGTTTTGCCGGAGACCCAATAAGCCAGATTGTCAAAAAGGTAATGCGTTTGGCCCCGTGTATTCTCGAAGCAAAGCCAACGAGTTTATCCCTGAACCGTGAGTTACTCCACATGCAGTACCTCCCCTGTGACAGATGAAACGTTATGAGAGGCACTGTAATGTCCCATAACTCTTGCAGAAAATTAGGAAGAATTCGAAACTGAGGCATCGCAGATGCTGTTTAACAGCTTCTCTGGTCCCATGAATATGCTTATCCCTGATGAGCGCACTGTATTTCCTGGCTCTGCCGGGTCTGTTTCTCTGCTTGTTTGGCCAGATGCTTTGTGGCCTGTAGGGCTCCAGCTCTATTGATTTATACTGGGGCCATTAGGTAACTCAGACTGATGATTCCCAACCTTAATCTACAGATATTACTGTGTGTGTGTGTGTGTGTGTGTGTGTGGGTGTCTCTGAGCTCGCTTGCTTGTGCATGTAATGTGTTGTGCGCGTTTCGCTTGCGTGTTGGCGTGTCAGTATTTGCGAGCATACAACAGGAAGGGTCGCTGCAAACACTTCCCTGTGCACCTGTACCGCAACTCAACGGAGGGTACCAGGCAGGCCTCGTGGTAGTCCGCGGAAGCAGGGAGGCCCCAGTCGGACTGAGGAGTCAGGCGGGCCGGATATTAGATATGCTAATGCCACAATGACACCGTTCACAGCGGGTGCTGCCATGGGAACCTGAGTGTAGGCTCAACGTGACCTGCAGGGAAACTCACAGAGAGAGAATTCCAACCGACAACTCCGAAAACAGCCGGGCTCTCGAGTTTAGACTGGAGATCTGCAGAGGTCTTTAAGTGGAATTACCGCAAATATGGGAAATGCGTCGGGGTTCATTTATCCCTCTTATTCATTGTCGGACTGTTCAAGCGTGCGGCTAAGTTGACATGGGGTGGAGGTGCATGCTTGTTGATTTAAGCCTAACTGTAGCATACCTCCACAACTCTTGCCTCCTTAAGTGAGAAAGCCAAACACTTTGACAGACATTTAGAGTTAATGGGATTTATAAACCTAGACACATTTACAATATTAGACATTGTTTCCCTTTAATAGAACGGAGTGACACCGCCAGCCCTATTCATGTAAGTACGATCCGTTGTTATGGACCATCAGTTATTAAATCCATGGAATATGATTTCTGCATATATTTCTACAATTTGTCAAACAAATTGTTTGTCTGTGTCTGTCTCAGTACCAATACATCTGTCAAGCCAACAGTTTGTCTTTTTGTGTGTGTGTGTCTTTCAGACTCCACGCCTGTCGTTATGTCTCTTCCATTATGTGTCTGTCTCTCCGCCGGTTTGCCTGTCTGTGTCTCTGGCTGTCTGTATGTCCGTCTGCCAGCCTGTCTGTGTCTCTGGCTGTCTAATTCTAAATAAGTGCATGTTTACTGCAGTGTTCTTGGGAGCATTAAATACTGAAATGGGGACTTTCCCTCCCCTGGATGAAACCATTAGTCAGCAACAGTCAGTCCCTTCAGCGATCAATACAGTGATTGCTGTCCCACTATCCTCAAGGCCAGGGCAAGATGAATACAACTTGGTGTAGCTAAGCACCTGCATCACATATGTTCTAATGCATGAGCTCCTGTTCCTCATATTGAATATTATCTTAAAGGTATTTCAAAATATAAGACAGTTCTGGCCCCCCAAACAACTACTAACGCCTTCTGTCATGTCTAGCATATTCATTGAGAAACAAAGGTAGACTTTCCTTTGCCAGCTTCTACTTTGTATATACGCCGACGCGGTGGCGGTGGGAGCGTAACAACGCGGGTGATCCTGAATCTAGCTGCATCTTCAAGACAATTCTCAGGCTGCGGTGTCATTACGTCACTGTCGAAATGAAAGCGGCCAGTTGCCGCGCTGGCATCATCACCTACAGTGCGTCGGCAGAGAAGCGGCGGCGGTGGGATCGTGGCAGCCCGTTTCTCGTCTTCCGCGACTCCTGCTCTAAATTCTACACGTGCATAAAGATCGTCGTTCTGAATTATAGTAGCCACGACGCGCCATCAGACAGCTGCTTAACTGCGTCGCGGTAACCTGCCACAATGTCTTCATCCGTAAGCGAGACCGAAGAGGTGCGCGTCGCTTCAATGACGCCTCTGAAGTTGGTGGGACTGGTGTGCGTGTTCCTCGCGCTATGCTTGGACGTGGGAGCGGTCATGAGCCCGGCGTGGGTGACTGCTGATGACCAGTATTACCTCTCCCTGTGGGAAGCGTGCTGGAAAGCGACTTCGTCCGAGAACTGGCAGTGCAACAGCACGCTAGAATCAGGTGGGTGTGAGGAAGTGACCCAGAGCGGCAGCTGGTGTTACTAACGTAAGAGACTTATTGTAGGCGGTGCGGGACTCGGGGTTTTTAGCTGGGGTTGTCTGTGGTGTGGTTTCCATTCATAAATATACCGACAATGTGTGGGCAGTGCGCTGTTGCGAGGATGGAGTACGGTTTAATCTGGATATGTGTTCACTAGCTGTTTATGCCTGTGCAAATATGTAGTTGAGTCATGTCGCCATGACAAAGCATATATTGTGAGTAGCACTGTCTCTAATCGCCGGGTGCCTTTTTAATTTCTTCGGTTCTATGCTGTTCCGCCATCATCTGTTGTTTGACGCTGTTGAATGTAGTCCCCCAAATGTCAGGCACTCTAGGATTTCTGCTTGATTTACTCAGGTTGGGATGCTGTGCTTTTATTTTAATCAAACAGGTAGACGAATATTACATTTAACACATGTTTAAATCTGCCAAACATGCCACACCTGCAATGATTTTGTTCTTCCAGAATACGCACCAAACGATTATTTGAGGGGTGCTGACGCGTGGTGGAACTTTTTTGGGGTGTGTGGAAACCTCATTTACTCCATACAGAGACGCGTGAGGGTTGTGTGGGAATGCATTAACGCCAATTCAGCAGGGAATTTTCTTTCTTTTTGTTGTCTAAAAATTAGTCTTTGTTGATTTCCCACGTTTGCTCTCTCTCAGGAAACCAGCAAATATAAACGTGTGCAGTGAATTCCCAAGGAGCCAAATGCCTGGAGATTAGTTACCAGGGCAACGGAGCATTACATTCGCACACATTATTTTGATCTGATGGGGTCTCTTTTTCCAATTATCCTGCGGAGGCTGAGAGGGAAGTGGGAGCATCACTCGAACCCCCTTTTTTTAAGCACATTTCTGTCTCTGTCTCCTTTTTACGTTTCAGTCTCAGTTTTTCACAATTTGGCAAATAGGTTTTGCATCAAGACTTGATCAAGGATTTGTTTAGTGTCCCGAAGTTTTGCCCTGCCTGTCTTGTTACGCTAAATGTGCAAATGACACTTTAATGTGTTGAGCATAATAAATGTCTGGACTCATTCTGGCCGTTCTGCTCTCTCTTTGACTCTCTGCTCTTGTGTTCATCTCTCCCCTATTGCAAATGAAATGGCTTCTATAAAGCCCCTTTTACATCAGCACTTGTCACAGTGATTATACAGACACCCCCCCCAAAACCCCCAAAAGCAAGCAACAGTATCGTAATGCACAGTGGCAACGAGGAACTCTAGCCTCTGCAACAAGCCCTCCCTCTATTATCTTTCCCTCATCTTCTTTATCCTGCTTCTCTACAAATATATCCTTTTCTCTTTCTCCTTCTGTTTTCCTCTCTCTCTCTTTCTCTCTCTCTCCCCCCTGCTTTGGTCCAACTCTCTCCTTTTCTCTCTCTCCCCCCTGCTTTGGTCCAACTCTCTCCTTTTCTCTCTCTCCCTGCTTTGGTCCAACTCTCTCCTTGTCTCTCTCTCCCTGCTTTGGTCCAACTCTCTCCTTGTCTCTCTCTCCCTGCTTTGGTCCAACTCTCTCCTTGTCTCTCTCTCCCTGCTTTGGTCCAACTCTCTCCTTGTCTCTCTCTCCCCCCTGCTTTGGTCCAACTCTCTCCTTGTCTCTCTCTCCCTGCTTTGGTCCAACTCTCTCCTTGTCTCTCTCTCCTCTTGCTCTTCTCTCCTGCAGGCTAAGTTTCACACAAATCAATCAGAGAAAATGACACAGTGCTGTTGATTACCCCATGTCTCCATTAGAGAAAGTGAGCTACTGGAATGTTCTTTATGGCCTTAATGCCCTTTTCTATGCTTTTCTACGTGCCGTTTATATAGGACTTTATATATGCCGAAATTATTATACAAAGAAACACTCTCCTGTTTTGGCAAGAAATGTGTACTGGAGGGGGTTTCCTGTAATTACAACGCCACCACTTAGAAATTCAATTAAAATGTTAATACTTTAATGACAGCTCTATCTCTTCCATAGATCTCTCTAACTGATAGGGTGCTAAGCTAACTTCAGCCCATCACGCAGGAGCTTCCAACTCGGTTTTACAGATAACGCACGACTAATCCACATGACGGTGATACGCTGCTGTTTCTCGTACTCTTCCTTTCATCCACCCCTCCACCCCTCCTTCCTGGACGAAGTACATCCTAGCTGTGGGGTTCCACCCAATGTTAGGGTGTGGTTTAATAGCCTTGCCTGACTGACCTATTTTCTTCAAGACTTTCTCCAAATTGGTGAATATTTCATGTTAAAGACGCTGATTCGCGGCGGTGCAGTCAGTCCATTGCTGCGTCATTCCCTATTCCCTTAATAGTGCACTATTTTTTACCAGAGCCTTAAGCCCACGTAGGGGATATGATGCCTTTTGGCATTATGTAATCCTGCGTTGTAGGGTACCTAGCTCTCTTTAAGAACCGAGAGATATGCCTTCTCCAATGACAAGTTTAAATCTGCCTCTTGTCGATGTTACATTATCCATACATTAGATATGTTACCTTATTCATAGAGGTAATGGTATACGTTACCTCATCCATAGAGGTGATGGCATACGTTACATTATCATTAGAGGTAATGTTATAGAATCTCTCTTCTCCTTTCCTATCCCTCTTTCTCAGGTCTATTTGTGGGTTCAGGTCCATTTGTGGCTTGTCAATGAAAACAGGAATATAATATGGTTTTGGTTTGCATCACACAGTCACAGTCAAAGAAGGACATCTATGAAATGAGAGCCTCTGAATACTTAGGGACTATGGAGAGGTTGAAAAATACAAAAAGGGATACACACACATGTAAAACACATCCAATACCAGTCAAATGTACTGTATGTAAATAGGTAACCCGTTTACCACCTCCCCCCAGAACCTGTTAACCACCTCCCCTCAGAATCTGTTCACCACCTCCCCTAAAAACCCGTTCACCACCTCCCCTAAAAACCCGTTCACCACCTCCCCTAAAAACCCGTTCACCACCTCCCCTCAGAACCCGTTCACCACCTCCCCTCAGAACCTGTTCACCACGTCCCCTCAGAACCCGTTTACCACCTCCCATTAGAACTCGTACACCATATTGAGTGACGAGAAACATCTCCACGTCTTTAATCCTGCTAGTCACGTGCTGCTTGCGCCGCATTCCTTCAGTTGTGTAAGCTCCAGTTCTGTCATCAGCTTTGGGTCAGGGAGAACATGTTTCTATTTGCACATGGATTCCTTTACTGAATGGTTTCTTAGATCCAGCACCTCTCCCGTGGCAGGGAGATATTTGTTAGTTGCATGGTGCTGGCTTGTTTCCCACTGTTCCTTGTCATCAATCTGTTTCCTCTGTCTGGCCTAAGTGACTCTTGTAGCTTCCCAGTGGCATAAAAAACAGTGCGACTGCAAGCGCATAAAACCATTTGGTCCTTCTAATATTATTGAGATCACTGACTTGGCCATTCTATTGGGAGACGACGATGCTCAGTCAGTCCCAGGAATCAACCCCGGCAGCTTTCCTCAATAGTTGGAGGTAAGATGGACTGGTTCAGTGCCTCTCTGACCAAAATTTCACCACATCCTTATGGTCATTTTAACTTCCCTGCTTCACCACCCCCCCATGATTGGTTCCCAAGTCACATGCAACCCCAACTGGATGATGGTCCTAATGGCCTCGTCTCGTCTTCCTCTCTGAGCGGTGTGCTTTCAGCGGGCGGAGGGCACTGACCGTGAGACGGCTATGACTACAGTGGAAACGCATGAAAAATGGATGAGACAGGAACCACTCTGGCACCAGAGGCAGATTCCACTTTCACCCCTCCAGACTATTACTCCTAGAGTGTTCACTACATATGATTTACAGTGCACTATACTTTCCGGGGTCCTTTGGAACCTGCTCAAAAGTAGTGCGCCTATGTAGGGAATAGGGCGCAATTGATAATGTAGACTAGATAATGCATTTGGACTTGAGACAGTGTCCTCTTGGATGGTCACGTCCATCTGAGTGAATTATTATTGAGCGGAGAGGAAGACGGCTCACAAAAAGTGGACAAGCAACTCTTGGAATATCTGGTCATGTTTCTCTGTCACAATTGGGACCATGTTCCCTCTATATCTGGTTATTCTGGGCTCATCCTCAGCCTGTATCAGTGACTCATGCGAAGCCACGCATCTATAAAGCCAGGCCAAATCCTAAAATATGCGATGTTGTTTCCATTGTAGTTTTGTATTGTGACGTTGTTTTGACGTTTCCTGTATAATGTTAACCAAGAGCCAACATAGGTCGTGTACATGCATCACAACGTTGAAATAGCGTCGGCCGGAACTCTAAATGTATCGATGGTTCGGGTTAAAGCACTGTCAAGGTGCCCGGGTGACACCAGACTTCCTCTCCTGATACCTGTTCCTTCTCACCAGTTGCCCTGTTCCTTATCACCAGTTGCCCTGTTTCTTCTCACCAGTTGCCCTGTTCCTTCTCACCAGTTGCCCAGGAGATCTCACCAGTTGCCCTGTTCCTTCTCACCAGTTGCCCTGTTCCTTCTCACCAGTTGCCCTGCTCCTTCTCACCAGTTGCCCAGGAGATCTCACCAGTTGCCCTGTTCCTTCTCACCAGTTGCCCAGGAGATCTCACTAGTTGCCCTGTTCCTTCTCACCAGTTGCCCAGGAGATCTCACCAGTTGCCCTGTTCCTTCTCACCAGTTGCCAAGGAGATCTCACCAGTTGCCCTGTTCCTTCTCACCAGTTGCCCAGGAGATTACACAGGCAGCCATTTGTCAAGGATTGAGCATCTTCCTCCTGTCCTCAACTGACCCACAGTAGTGTAGCCCACAGCTGTTGATCTTTGAGCAATAGACAGGCCTACAGACACAGACAGACAGGCACTGACTTTCCTCTAGACTGGTCCACACACAGACATAGACAGATCTACAGGCATGGTTTATTATTGAAGGAACACTGATGGAAACGGCGTCTGAGATTCAGTCTGTTGGCATATGTAGACAAGGTGTTTTTTAAAGCCAATATTTCTCTGTGTTTCCCAGCAAAAGGAAATTACCTATAGACTGGTATCACGCTAAAGGCACTGAATACCAGCTTAATTGCTTTTCTGTTGTTGTGTTGGGGTTGTGTTGATCTTGTGTTAGGGTTGTGTTCTTCTAGTGTTAGGGTTGTTTTGTTCTAGTGTTAGGGTTGTGTTGTTGTTGTGTTGTTCTAGTGTTGGGTTTGTGTTGTTGTTGTGTTGTTGTTGTGTTGTTCTAGTGTTGTTGTTGTGTTGGGATTGTGTTGTTCTAGTGTTAGGGTTGTGTTGTTTGGGTACTGGGGATGTGTTGTTCTAGTGTTGAGGTTGTGCTGTTCTAGTGTGTTAGGGTTGTGTTTTTTGGGTATTAGGGATGTGTTGTTCTAATGTTGGGGATGTGTTGTGGTTGTGTTGTTCTTGTGTAAGGGTTGTGTTGTTCTAGTGTAATAGTTATGTTGTTGTTGTGTTGTTCAAGTGTTTGAGTTGTGTTGTTTTTGTGTTGTTGTAGTCTTGTTGCTGTGTTGGGGTTGTGGTTTGGGTTGATATTTTGCCCTGCCTGGATGATGTATACATTGATTGAAATGATGTCAGATTGTTTTTGAGAACTTGCCAGCAATGCTCTTTGGCCAAGGATGTGTAACTGTTTAGGTACATTAAGTGCTCTCTCTCCTTATATCCATTCCCTCTCTCTCTTTCTCTCTCTCCTTATATCCATTCCCTCTCTCTCTTTCTCTCTCTCCTTATATCTATTCTCTCTGTCTCTTTCTCTCTGTCTCTCTCTCTCTCTCTCTCTCACACCCATCATCTATATCTTCTTATATTTATCATCTCTCTCTCTTTATATCCATTCGTTCTCTCTCTTTCTCTCATTCCTTTTATCTATTCTCTCTCTGTCTCTCTCTCTCTCATACCCATCATCTATCTCACTCTCCTTATATCATCATCTCTCTCTCTCTTAACCCTCTTTTTGTACATGTACTCTTTTCTTTTAATCCCTCGCGGTTTTTCTGACAATTGCTGGTGTCTCATTGGTTATGTATACCCTCTGATACCCTCTGATACCTTTTCAATTTGTCTGTATCTTTATCCTCTGTCTCGCTCTTTCCTTTCCTCTCTTTCCTCTCCCTTTCCTCTGTGCCTTTCCTTTCTTCCCTTTCTTACTCCCTTTCCTCTCTCCCTTACCTCTGTCCCTTTTCCTCGCTGCCTTGTCTTATTCTTCAATCTCTCTCCACCTCCCCTTCTCTCTCCACCTCTCCTTCTCTCTCCACCTTCCCATTTCTCTCCCTCACTAGACTGGCAGATCGCTACCCTGGCCTTGTTGCTAGGCGGAGCTGCTCTGGTGCTCCTCTCCTTCCTGGTTGCCCTCGTGTCGGTGTGTATCGGTACCCGGCGACACTTCTACAGACCTGTCGCCGTCATGCTGTTTGCTGCAGGTTGTGATATGTTAACACACACACACACACATGTACTGTACACAGGGGTTAACACACACAGACTGGCAGGCACGCAGAGATGTGAGTCATTTGCAAGCACATTTATGAGTCTTTATTTGAGTCCATGAATTACACGTTTAGGGTGGTGTTTAGAGACTCTGTCCAGTAATTTAATAGTTAAATTGAGACCCTGTGCTCTCAGGATGAAAAATATGTTGTTCTGCCCCTGAACAACACTGTTAAACCCAATTTCTCCCAGATCATTGCTGTAAATGACAATGTATTCTCAGTCAATACCTGGTAAAAGTATTGACTGATTAAACAATTTTAAAATCCACACCCAGTTATTTGTCAGTGTAGTTTGATGTCACATACCTTATTGGACAGAAACTCATCTATATACATAATCAATACACAGCAAATAGGCAAAAGTGGCGTATTATTTTCTTTCAGAGCCAATAGAGATCCTTTAGAATGAATAGAGGAACTAGGTCTTTATCTACTGAACAAATGCCAGGCATTTTGATCAGGGAGAAATCCAAACCAGTTTAATTAAAATTAATTAATTATCTAATTAAACTTAATAGGGAAATAAGAGTAACAAGTGAATGCTGATACGTCTTTCCTCTGACCTTTCGGAAATAAGATAAGTCAATCGAGGGTGTTATTTTCTCTCTCGTAATGTAAACAAGCCTCAAGTGTCTCTTCCACTGAAGATCCTCACACGTCTGCATCGCGATCTGTACAAGATGGCTATTCGCAGATCACCCCGGCCCTCCTTACTTTCTTCTAGTGCTCAATGCCTCACACGCTGCTGTGATTTGATGGACGTGATAACGTAGCCCACGGTCTCCGCATCGTATTTCTCAACAGCAGTGATTAAACAACCGAAATAAACGTTCCAAAAATAAACCGGCTACGTGGCCTAAGAAGACAGTCCTTTTAAAGTAGTGTTCTTAAACCCGGGCAACAATAACTCTACTGGCAGTAAGCAGTCGTATAGCCTGGCTGGCGTTGTTTTTAGCTTCAGTTCATTTGACGTGGAGGATGTGACAGATAATAACCACACAGACAACACATAGTACATGACGCAGGAAGTAATGCATGCAAAATTGACATTTTTTGTACAATTGAAGCCTCTTTTTACGCCCAAACCATGCTCCAGACCTAAGGCGTAAATTATCACTTCATATGTGTGTGTCCTGTATGGTGTGCGGCAGTTTATTAACCCACTTATTTGAGAATGGGAAATACGTACAGAAATAACACTGGCCAACTCATTAGGCCATTGTCTGTATACTGTATTTCAGCATCAGACAGAGAAGTTAGCTTGGTCAAGCTGTAACTGGCCTAACCTGTAAAGAGCCAGGAGTATTCAAATCTTGAATACTGCCAGTTTTCTGTTCTACCTGATCATGAATTGCACCCCACCTGGAGTCCCTGGGCCAATAAGTGAGGGGTTGCACTGAAAACATTGACCACTATCCTATACAGTAAAGCATGAAAATGTACTCGGAAGCTTCTGGATCTTTAGTGTGAGAAATACATATTTTCAAAATTCAGAGTGAAGCGAGATTGGCTGAATAGATGTGATAAGCGGCTATAACAATATCTCTGTAATGTATGTCTATCCAGTCTAGAACTATATCTCTGTAATGTATGTCTATCTAGTCTAGAACTATACCTCTGTAATTCATGTCTAGTCTCGAACTATATGTCATGTCTAGTCTCGAACTATATCACTGTTATGTATGACTATCTAGTCTCGAACTATAACTCTGTAATGTATGTCTATCCAGTCTAGAATTATATCTCTGTAATGTATGTCTATCCAGTCTAGAACGATATCTCTGTAAGTATGTCTATCTAGACTAGAACTATATCTCTCTAAGTATGTCTATCTAGTCTAGAACTATATCTCTGTAAGTATGTCTATCTAGTCTAGAACTATATCTGTGTAAGTATGCCAATCCAGTCTCTCTGATTGCTGCCTCTTTCCATCTCCTCCAGTGGTTCTGCAGGGATGCAGTTTGGTCCTTTACCCCATCAAGTTCATCGAAACCATCAGCCTGAGGATATACCATGAGTTCAACTGGGGGTATGGGCTGGCCTGGGGCGCCACCATCTTCTCCTTTGGTGGGGGGGTCCTCTACTGCCTCAACCCCAAGAACTACGAGGACTACTACTGACCCTATTGGACTGCACCATTGTGACCCCCCTCTGTAGCCGCTGGTTGTCCTACAGTACATATATGATGCTAATACACGCTAGAGAGACAAGTGCACACACACGCACACACACACACACACACGCACACACACACACACACACACACACACAGCGGCTCAGTGTTGGGATGGATAATGTCACAGTATTTAATAGAACCCTTCGCTCCCCCTCCAGTACCTGACTCACAGAAGCACCCTCACCAACCACGGAACGTACGTACTTGTGCTTTAGTACTTCAAGTATTACTGACAATGGGAGGTTGGCCTTGGGGAACAGAGGTGAGGCTGGCTGGCTGAAAAACTCTGTCTTGACTGAACAAAAGCAAACGGTCTATGACCTATAAACGGACCAATCGGAAGGAGTTTTTTTTTTATTTTTTTAGGTGAGTGACAGGAAAGGCCTCCAATGGTTTGCGAGGCTCAGTAAGTCACCATGGAACAAATGAGCAGAACACCTCTCCCAGTAGTGGTTCAGCGTGTCCCAATTCTCCCGAAAACGATGACCCCGCCCCCACCCACTCCCCACCAACCCACCCCCGGCACGGTCTTGCATCCATAGCAAGTTAAGCACACAGAGACAGACAGGAAGACTGGTGAGGGTGTAGCCCTGTTATCTGGTACTTGTCTTTAGCTTGTGTACCGTCTCATCCTAGCTAGCTATATTAGGGTTTTTCTATGTAGGAATGTTAACATGGACTAGAGCAGAAGTAGCGCTAGCTTAGTTCTGTTTGTTAACAGATTTACTTGTTCAATAATATTCCAGTGAAATGTAACCACACATGAATATTATTTCATGCATATTCTAGTAGACTAAAGGGAGAGTTCATTAATGGTGGTTGTGGGATATGTCAGTATTGACTGTGGCGAGGGTTTGTGTTTGCGTGTGTGTGTGTGTGTGTGTGTGAGTGTGGGAGTGTTCGTGGAAGCGGTCGTGTGTGTTGGCATGTTTTAGATGCCATTGTAGAGATGTGTTTCAGTATTCATCTCTTTGTACGTTGACACAATAAAACACTAAAAACAACCAGTATATTTCTTTCTCTCAGTAGATCAGTACCCCGGCACACTACGGAAGGGTTTGGTTGATATCTTCTCAGGTAAAACTTCACACTTTCTTTTTTCTTAACCTTTTCTTTTTCTTCTACTGTTGAATTATTCCCAGAAATCTTTGACAACTCAGATTCTATATTCAAACTGAATTCACCTCGGCTGAATTTACATTTTTCAGCCGCTATCTTTACCTGCAGGCTGTGTTTCTGATACTCAGCTGTTCCTGTCTTAACTCGTGTCTCTGTGCCTTCTAAGACACTGCTGTGCACAACATGCCGTTCCCTCTCTTCATCTCTTTCGTTACCTCTCTGTTCACTCAAACAAAGTTCTGCCCATCGTACCGTCTCACCGCCATAGCCTGGTTGGTCTTCACTACCTGGGGGGAAGCATCGATCCCACAGCGGTGTGTGTTCCAAATGGCATCCTAGTGTATAGGACACTACATTGACTCAATAAAGCCCTGATAATTAACCAGTGTCCTATTCTTATAAATGTACATTTCTGTGACACAAATGGCAATTGCCTATGTATTACTTGTATGATGTTCTACTTTTGACCAGGGCCGATCGGCTCGCAATACAGGTAAAACAGTCATTTTGGACACACAATTTCGCAGGTTATTATTAATAGGTGGTGTAAAAATGTGTGGCAATGTTGCCACCTTCAGGATAATATGTGTATTTACTGTTTACATATCCCGGCGGATGTGAGAGAGCAATCATTGGTGTTGGGATCACAGACATCGTAAATTTGCTCCAATTATCGGCGGAATGGGGAGTCAATTGAACTACCTGATCTACCAGCGTGATTTCGGTGATGGTGTTTGCTGTGACCTGAGGCTCAGCTCCAGGCTGGGTACGATTTAGGGGTTAAAGAGGTATCGCTTCGACCACAACAGAAGTAGCTATATATTATTAATATATTAGTTCATCTTTAGTTGCGAAACGATACACACGTTTCAAGAAAAGTTTGCAGCCAACGCTAGGAGCCAGCTTTAGACTGGGGCATTAGAGCTATTTGTGAGAAATAAAACAGGTCATAAGGAACTCGCTTTTTTCACTTTCAATTAGGCGCTTTGTTCTATACCTTGTAACTTTTCCCTAGGTCCTTAGAGTACAAAATGAATCCACTTGGTCAAATAAAGATTCATTGATTCAATTATATTCAAGAAATAATGACAGCCTGCTGCTGGCATTTTATACAAATAACAAACATTGATCCACATGATTCACGTGCCTAAACGTGATAAAAAGTGGCTGGAATTATAGTGTTTCTATGTTTTTTGGAATGTTAAAAAAATAAAAAAGCTTCGTATGATCGTACGTCCATAGCAAAATTATTCGTATAAGGGCCAACTATTGATGCCTTTCAATTGTGTGCTGAGCTAATATGCAGTTTGCGCACAGCAAGCTTATAGCTTGCTCTTATTATGAAACGACAAAAGAAAAGCCAAATTGTTGAGTATCTGAAGTACTACACACAGAGTGTTGTTAAAAGAAGAGGTGATGCAACACAGTGGTGAACATGCCCCTGTCACAACTAATTTGAAACGGGCATGTATTTTTCCAACATTTGATATGCTGTCTTTGTACTATTTTCAATTAAATATAGAGATAAATTATTTACACATCATTGCATTTTGTTTTTTTTTGCATTGTATGCAGCGTCAACAGTTCTGAACGCTGGGTTGTACTATAAAGACAAAACGTTACAAACAGGTTTTGAAAGTACTGGACATCAAAAATACATAAAATACCTATTATATTTTCATTGTTTACTTGTAATGCTTTCGAAAGTGCTCTATGGGGTCGAGAAGGAGCTAATTATATGGACATGTCTAATTAGCCTTGATGGTGGCATGGTGGCTACACGGCTGAAACCCGGAAACCCGGCTTGCAGCGTTAATTATTTATTGCTCTTATTGCTGATGAAGATGGTTGGCAAGCCCCCCTTGTTTGTGACCAGAAAATATTTAAGCGTATATTTTTACATATAGTAGCCTAGATGTGAATGTAAATGTTTACTTGTCATTATCATTTCTATTCGCTTTCTTTCTAATATTATCAGCAAAAATGTCAGGCTGCAGTATTTTGACAAATACATATCTTGACACAACCCTTACTATTTTCATGTTTAAACCCACTCCAAACACTATTTGGGTCGAGACCCGCCAATTGTGAAGCCGGACGCCACAGGGACTCGCAGCTGTCGCTCTGCCTCCACTGACACCTGAGCCCTCGCTGCCTGCCCCTGGTTTGGGGGGACCGACAAACAGCGAACCCTCCTGCTGCAGCCATTCCTGGTCCTCTGCGGGTGAAGACAAATAGACGGGCAAGCGGGCAAACTGACCTTCCGCTGTCTGTTCTGTCAACTCGTGCAACTGTTTATGGGCCTATTGGACATGACCTCTTTGGAATGCAATCTCAGCAGCCACTTCGTATTCATTCTGGGAATTGTTTAGAAAGGACCACCCACATATACAAACATGAACACCAATTATTATTGTGCGGTTGTATAGGGCACAACTCGCTTGACCATTTGGCTGAGGGGCTACAATGCCGTGGGCAAGAAAGTCTATATTTGCATGGTGCTACCTTTGGCACCTGACCCTCTAGGAACTTTTCCCCATACAAAAACGAAGACAGGTGATTAATGTTTTCTGTATAACCGACATCTTCAAATATACCCGTCATTGTCAGGGTTTCTCTAGACCTCTTCTTGCATATAAAATGATTGTTGATAATAACACAGACTACACATGAAGACCACCCGATGTAAAAAAAGTCTAAAAGCATTTTTCAATGCTATGATTAAGTTGATTTGAGTGGTTTGGACAGTTCATTCGGCCGGCGCGTGGCACCGTCTTACGGCAGCTGCGCCCTCTCCCCTGTTTAGTTTCCCTCGCAGCCCCGTGGGATAAGTTCAATTTTGGTGAGAGCGAAAAGGCTACTTCCTCCGTCTCATCTCCCATCCACAAACAGATAAGAACCAAAAAAAACATCGAGGCGTCAAGAAGGAATTCCACATGCAAGAATAACTTCTTTTCTGTTTCGGAAAACCTTTGGTACATTGGCTGTTGAAACCAGGCACAGTCGCCCATCTAATATTAGAAACCCAGTCACCGCTCCGTTATTCTACTAATGCCGTGCACGCTTTACTTTCTCACGCGGCATTGCGCGCATGGCCCACCAACGGATCATAGCAACAGGAGCGACGTATTCCTAAGTGAAAATGGCCGTGGATGTGTTGGGTTTCGGGTTTTACGCTGGCGTCCGTCGCCGGAGCATTTAGTCGGTGTGATGCCGAGCCCTGGCTAGAGCCCTATTTTAAGTCAAGAATGGCCCACCACCTGTTCCTCCCCGTCTGTCCGCTGTGACAGCCCGTCCTCTGACCGTCCACTCACTCCCTGACTGTCAACCTCGGGTGTCATTCTTTCACGCCATTCGGCCGAGCTCGATATCCCAAGGTCCAGTATTATAAAGCGGTCAAAAACAGCTTTTATCGTCTTTAGTCGTTATCTGTGCTCGCGTGTGGATTTTACGCATCTGTCTGCTCAACTTTGGACGGACTAAGGATATGGCTGAGGCCGGGCGACCAGAAGACCAGTGTGATGAAGCGGTGGAGGACGAGTTCGGGGAAATAATAAAGTGTCGATCAGGTAGGAATAGTTACTATCTTCCTAAACAACCAGAGAGTTGCCAACATCTCACTGAGGAGTTATCCTCGCAAAGGTATGTGTTTGCGATACTGACCGTTTCTGTAGAAGTGTCAGTTTGGCAAACCTACTACATTAGTTGGAAGTCTTGGTTAAACATAAACAGTTCTAGATAACAAACTTGACATCGGTACTACCTTTGCTGTTCCACTCTCTTTTTCACATGATTTATATCGATTATGTGTGAGATATATTATGTGTAATAAAATAACCCCCCCCCCCCATAAAAATTCATACTTGGAAGATCACTGTGATCAGCAGACAATATCAGGACATCTCTAATCTTAAAAGGAGGTTTTATGAAATGAGACACATTTTCCGGAATGCACAGAGATGTTGCCACAGTGTGAGGTTGAGGGCTTTGGACGTGTTAAACTGGTCTTGCTGACAGTCAGTCTCAGGAAGGCCAATCACTGGCATGTCTCTGAAATGATGATCCAGGGATTCTGGGTATTGCCATCAGAAGTCCTCCACCCTGGATAAGGCCATTCCTCTGCTCGCTCGTTCCCTCCTTCCGTCATGTCCTCTCCTCCCTCACTGTCTTTCTTGATCTTTGTTCTCCCTATCTTCTCCCTCCTCTCAGTATCCCACCCTCTTTCTATCGCACCGTTTCTCTTTTCCTCTGATGGCTTTCTGTCTCTATCACTCGGTCTCTCTCTCTATCTCTCTGGTCCACTCTGCAAGGGCCTCTCCTGGTCTCCTGTCTTGAATAATTTATGTTCCGTATTCAACGCAGGGTTGAGTCTATTTGGGCTCTGACGGGGGAGAATTAGGGCAGGTCACCCGCTACGCCACCCAGTGAGGGCCTGAAATAGAGGCAGCTGCCCCGGGCGGTGTGGGGTTTCACATTTCCAAGTTTGGGAGGATGCCGGCACCCTTGTTAACCCCCGCCCCGCTTCACCCCAAGTTTTACCGGAACCCGGTTTCATGACGTCACAACAATAACAGTTAGAGTGGTAAATGCTATGCTACTGTCACGCAACTATCACGGTGTGCATAGATTCACACAGAAGCCAGAGAACGCCCGCTCGACCGAATGTCAAGGACTCAGACGGAAGTTAGTCCCCACATTGGTCTCGGATGTCGACGTTGTTGATCTGACTCGATAACAACCGTACTTGGTTAGGAAATAACTCATCCGTTAGAGAATACCAAGTAAGCGTCTCAAAAGGATGTTTTAAACATTACCTCCTACCTACATTGTGGTCGTTCTGATGTACTTATCCAGAACAAATTACAAGACGTGCATTACAGTGAGTATTATGCATTCACGTAGATGCTCTGTGAATCCGTACCAACAGGGGCACCTTGAGAAAAATGATCTGATGCGGTGTGAGAGATGGTGGCCTGCAGTCTTTCACTGGTAGGGTACGTCTGTAATGTTCACTGGTGGCACTGCACTGTTGAATATCATTTCCATAATTCCGCCCGTCTACTGTATACTAAAAGCAAGACGCGCCATCACAGTGCCCTCTGTGAAGAGGGTTTTTCTTTTTTTTTTACAATGACAACCAAATCGTCCTTTATTCTGCTGTGTGTCTTGCATATTTAGACTTCAGTGTACATAAGACGTGTCCACGGGTAGTGTTGCTGATGAGTCAGAATCTCAAATCAATGAATGCAGCCAATCAACACTGTACTGGCTTGTAGGTGTGCAGGTTTTACTATTCTGCTTTGGTCCAGAAATTCCTGCATTGACTGGGAAAAAAAACATTTGATCGTTTGGAGACATTTCAACTATGTGGTAGAGTAAAAGTTGCAATTAGTATTCGTTTTAGGTCAGGGGTTAGGTTTAGAGTTAGGAGTTAAGGTTAGGTTTAGTGTTAACATAAGTATAATACAATGTTAAACGTGTTTTCCACACTGGGCAGCAGGTACCCAAAGAGAGCTAATGTTCCTTCATTAAATAATTAAGAGCTCTAATCCAACAAAGATTTTACAACCTTTTTTAATCCAACGTTTATAATTTTACGACCAATGTTTACCGATCCACATAATATCTTAAGGGCCTACCTTATCTGAAAGATGTACGGTAGATGAAAAGAAACATCTGGCTGCTACTTCCTATACAATCATTCACATACCGACTCCAGGTCTACACTGCCTGGTTACATTAAACTCGGTCTGGATCTTTGCTTTCTGGAGATATGACGTTTGACTTCTGGTATGGATGTAGGTGCTGTTAGAGACACCATCACACTGAAAGAGAGCAGAGGGTGGTGTTCGGGGAACCGCTTCTGCCGTAGCAGACAGACAAAAGACTGAGGCCTCTCTGGGGGCTGACCAGGAACCAATGGATAAACAACAGGCTAGAGGAGGGGGAGAGCAGAGACAAAAAAGGAGGCTTGGTGAGAGGAAAGCGGAGAGAGAGAAGGAAACAGTGAGAGAGAGGGAGAAGGGAAAGGGAGAGACAGATAGAGAACGAACTAGCATCCACAGCATTCATTAGATTCCATTCTATCTCGGCAAAGCTGTCAAAAACTGAAAAAAAACATTGCGCAATTTGGGCAGCAAGCTATTATCCAAAAGTGTCAGCGGATTTGAAAGGCCTGATTTGAAAGGTCCTCACGAAGAGTCCTCAGAAAGAGTCCTCGAGAAGCAGGTAGTCTGTCCCCTGACGGAATCTACCGGACCGTCTGCACGCCACAACTAGTGTCCTCCCGACCCACGTCCCTCTGCTTCGTCCTCATCCACGCATCTGCCAGGCACACGGGGTAGAAAAGAGGACGATAATTGACCTCTGGGGCTAGAGAGCGGGACAAAGAGAGCGAGAGACGCCAGGTACATACATTCACGCACACACTTGATTTCTGTTAAACCAATCAGTATCAGCAAAACGCTTAAGAAACAAAACCCAACAGCAGGTGGCAGTAGAGTAAACGATATTTTGAACCTTGTGAAAGCGCTCGCATCCCTTGTGGGCATCTCCCAAGAGGACACGAAAGCAGATACGGTCAGACGCTAGAGTTTAGGAGCTGTAATAGACAGCAAACGCTTCAGGGCATGCGATGTTGTTGTACGGCCGATGAATGATATCTGGTGAAAGTGGTTTTTGATTGAGGGTGAGTAGCTATGCGTGTGTTCGGATGATGTTTCTAATTGATCTGAGCCTCTCTTGTTTTGGAAAAACAAACAAATCCATCCGTAACACAGATTGTCTTGCTGCTTCCCACTGGTAGCTAACACCGGTGTTCCTCTGTCTCGCTGGCCTACATGTGCTTTCTGGGTCAGGGAGGGCTGAATGAGGTGGGGGAGAGGGAATGGGGGGGCAGTGTGTGGGTGGTGTGTGTGGCGTGTATTTATTATGTGTTGGACCGACACCCCTAAGACCCCAACTCTGATCCCCTCTCACTCTCCCCTTCTTTCCCACACGGATCTGTGGTCTCTGAAGAAGGCGTAGTGATTAACGACCGGGTCCGATCATTCCTGTCAGACCGCAGGCGCGCGCGTACGCGGCGAGAGTTTGGAAAATGATTTCGGACGCGTCGCTCAGGCAACATCAAAAACCAGCCGCGATGGACCTGCAATATGGTCCGCTTCAACGAGCCTTTGATCCTGTCACTCTTATTAGCCCACTGCATCCATATGTCACTGGTGTGTGTGTGCAGGGGGGCTAATGTCTGGCGGGTAGATATTGAGATGCTTTTGAAACGCTGTGTCCTTCTTTAAGGGCCGCTTTCATCGCAGAGAACAACAGAGGGATGTATACGAATCACATCTTTATTTTGGGTTCAACCCCATTTCATCTTTCATCATGGTGTTGGCTGGGGCCTTGCCTCATGAATAAACCATCACAGTGGACTTCTGCCAAATCAGACTGCAACTCTGTAATAGGCTGTGCTCCTAATTGAAGCCGCTCGGCTATACAGTATGTAATGAAGAGCAGAATATAGGAGACAGTTATTTTCTAACTCTGTGATGAGGATGAGGCCTTCAATCCCCTCTGACACTGATCTTGCACACGTGTGTTTCTTATTGCCACTGAGCATAAAGTCCCTTATTTAAACCCAGTGGATATATATAGGTAATGCACTTATTAAGCCCAGCAACATCTTTGTATACCGCCCCTAGTTTTCGTTTCCAAAGTGGAGCTAAATTGAAAGGTTAGACACTTCTCTGACGAGTTGTCAATTTACTTTCACACAATTTGTTTGAAATGTCTGAGTTGTTTTTAATGAGTAAGGAATGTGCCCTTTGAGCTAACAGGTGCATAAACGATAGACATTAAGGTACGTTTAAATTCTAATCATCCACTAGACTTATTAAAATCAGGGATCATTGCTATTCACAATGAAAGTTGCCTTCGCAACAAGGGTGAGTCTGATTATATCCCCAGAGATCAATGTGGGCAGAGGTTTTTGTTATTGACACCCAGTAACACACCTGATTAAACTAATCAACTAACCATAGACTTCAATCAAGACTTGATTAGGTCAATCAGCTGTGTTACTGCTAGGTGGAAACAAAAACCGTGTGACCTCTGCGGATAAGATGACATGCACGAAGACCAAGACATAAACAACTTTAATCAATTCTAAATAAGTTT
Organism: Novumbra hubbsi; assembly: GCA_016801125.1. Classification (NCBI taxonomy): domain Eukaryota; kingdom Metazoa; phylum Chordata; class Actinopteri; order Esociformes; family Umbridae; genus Novumbra; species Novumbra hubbsi. Next base: position 9,447 of record JACXGK010004011.1, on the reverse strand, counting down.
ATCTTAAAACATATTCATATTTGCTGTAACGCTGCTCTTGTTTATTTGTTCAACTGGTCTTTCCATAGCTGCAGACAGTTTCAGTACTTGGTCTCCCATGTTGAAACATTTAGTGAACCAGGAAGTCTGGTGGATCTGCACTCAAAAGAATGTCACACAAACACCTTATTTAATTTTTCCGATTTGATCGAGTACAAAGAGGTTTCATTGTTGCTGCCTTCTCCTGTGTGAATGCCTGACAACGTTTCATGCAGAACAGCGTTTGAAGTAAACACAATTTTGTTAAGTGTGTAGGCGTGACAACATTTCATGCATTCACAGGAGAACTGTTATAAAGAAATCACGGAGCTGCCAATCAGGCTTGTCACTCATCAGCCAATCAAGGATGAGACCGCTGAGGTCCACCTACAGGGAACAAATATCCACAAAATAGGGCTTGATTATATCTTTTTCACCAAAAAACAAAATGGCTAGATTGAGGGACAACCAAAAGGGCCTCATGCAACTGTCATTGTATCCACTTACAACTTGGAATGACTAAAGAGGGTTCTAATTGTTTTTATAAATTTAAGTAACGGCACCATTGCTAGATACATAATACTTTTTACTTGTGGTTATTGAACATGTTAATTATATTAAATCTGAAGTAATTGAGGTTTATTGGATATTAGGGATATTAATGCTCAATCCTCCTCAAGTTTTAATGTGTTTAACAGGAGGGAATTGGGCTTAATTCGGAAAAGCAATGATTTATGGTCAGAAAGAAAGCAAAGCCATGTTTATTCATTACGTATTTGGAAAACAAGGGCTTTTCCCTTAACCGTTATTTACTACACTACATTATTTTGCAAAGTGATTATGGATCATATTGAACAATATTTTTCTACATTAGTTTCCTTGTCTCTTTGTGCTGCTGTGCGTGTGTGTTGGTACCGCCTAAATTAAATGCCATATAAAAATAAAAAGGCATCTTTGTGTAGCAATTCCAGGGTAATGGAAGAGTAAAATAAGTACTTGATTTATTATACCTTTTTGGTTCAACAAATAATGTTGCCACTGTACTGGTGTGGAATGACTTTGCTTTTTAAATCAATACAAATGCGATGTTCTATTATGTACATGCCTACGCATTCATCTTTTCTTGTTACATTACGAATGATTACTGATCTGAAAAGCTACTAAAAAGAGATGTATTTATCTGAGAATCATGTCCGTAAAAATGTGACCAAGTAGAAACATTCACATAGTCATAATAAAACGTCTGTTTGCCAGAAAAAAACTTGTATAGGTGCAGCAAACGACTTGCACCAGTTGAAACCTTATATAGCGGTAGGTTTTTTCTTTCAATCCAAAGATGGGGCTGTGCTTAACAGGTATGGGTGGTTTGGATTCACTTTTACCCAGGGTATGGGCTCTGTTTGTCTGTATGTATACAACAGAGGTGGTGTCAGTGTAATTTCAATTCCATTCAATTCAAGAACACACTGAAATGCCAATTTTATTCAATGTTGACGTACACTTCAATTCCAGTGTAGTCAGAAATGAGTGGAACTAAAACAGAATGGAAAGCAATCATAGAAAATGAGATTCCTGAATTGAACGAACGACCTTGGCATTCCTGATGAGTACAACTCTAGTTCTCCAACTTGGCCCCACATACGGTATGATTTTGTTTTTCTAATTATTGGTATTACCGTTGTAGACCGTTTGAATTCTCCGACGATCCGTCACCCACTTTAGTATGTTTCACTCTTCAGCAAGTTATGAATTCAGCCCAGAGTCACATCTATTTTTGTCTCTTTTTAATCTCCGCGGAGACGTCCCAAATGCCCCGCTGCTCCCTTTACAGCCCACAGGGCTCGGATCACAGCTAATGCACTACTTAGGGAATATGATGTCATTTGTGACCGAGACCTCAAGACATGTTGTCAGCGCCCCCTCCCTGCACTTTCATGTCATTATAAGACCCCGTGGTACAGCGACACTACAAGGTATTGCCTGGTTGTCTTTGTTATAATCACTGGGATACCTACAGTAAGAACACGGCCCTCCTGAGAGCGGAGTTAGCCTCCACCCCATGTGGTTGCACCACCCAACTGTCTGCGTAACAGCTTTGGCTTGCCGTCACATTCAACCCCCAGGTAGCTGCAATAGATCCTCCAGGTAGCTGCAGTAGAACCCCCAGGTTGCAGCAGTAGAATGACCAGCCAGTGAACTGGTTTACACACAGCATTCCTCATTGTGCGGATTTCTAGCCACTAAATAGCAGTTGATTTTCAGTTGAGAGGAAACATGTATGTCTACAATTGTGACACGAACAAGTGGTTTTGTCCATACATCATTTCAGAAATGCCCCCCTAGAGGCCAGCATTATGCTGCCGCTCAGGCCCTGTTAGCGGTGCCCACATGCCCCCCCCCCCCCCCCCCCCCCCCCCCC
>JACXGK010004010.1:18309-41097 GCA_016801125.1 Novumbra hubbsi | reverse complement strand
CTGGTCAGATATCACCCATGATGCAGCAGTACATACACTACTGGACCATCCCTGGTCAGATATCACCCATGATGCAGCAGTACATACACTACTGGACTATCCTTGGTCTCGCTTCACTTTAGTGTTTTGTGCAGCTCTATCTTTGTTGTAATTGTATTTACTTTATTACTAATGCTGAATGTTACGACCATGGCTTGACATTCCCTGCTAAATGTTTTAATTTTGGCCACATTAAAACAAATCTAAAAGTAGTTTGATTTCAGAAAAGTCTATCAGGCATGTACGTGAAAACAGGCTCGTTGATTGAGGATGTTTGTGTTCCCAACTCACAGGGAATCCTGCTGGTATATGACATCACAAACGGCTGGTCATTTGGAGGAATCGACCGCTGGATCCGAGAGATCGATGAGGTGAGGCTCACTGGCCACATTCCTATTGTTAGACGGCTTGCCGTGATGACGGTCGGACGGTTCGGGATGCAAAGGAATTGAGTTGTTAGGAAAGACAATATTATTCAAGCACACTGAATGTTCCTCTCAACGGCTTGTATAGATCTCTACTCTCGATCCTTTTCCCCCAGCATGCACCGGGGGTGCCGAGGATCCTGGTGGGCAACCGGCTCCACCTGGCCTTCAAGCGGCAGGTGCCCACGGAGCAGGCCCGGTCGTACGCGGAGAAGAATGGCATGACGTTCTTCGAGGTCAGCCCGCTGTGCAACTTCAACGTCATCGAGTCGTTCACGGAGCTGTCCCGAATCGTCCTGATGAGGCACGGAATGGAGAAGTTCTGGAGGCCCAACAGAGGTGAGCAGACCAGGGAGCAGTAGAAGCTAAATCGCTCTCTCAGAGACCGTTTAAATGGTGCCAATCTGTCAAGATCTACGGCCGAATTACGTGATTGTGAAGTAGTCTAGACTAGTAGTCTAGTCCTTGTATGGACAGTTTTAACTTGTTTCCTTAGCCACAAGGTCAGATTGTGAAAATTATATATTTCGCTTTTCAGCCATGTTATAAGGACCGCCGTGTGTTGCCTCCACAAGCAGCAGGGGAGGAAGTGCAAACATGTTATTAAGCATGACGCGACATTACACAGATACACGCTAACGTGATCATCCCTGATGAATAGCTAGCGTTTATAGGAGCCTCAACATGACAGTAGACCCGCCCTGATGTAAACTTTGTCGCTTCGAATGGACGCTAAAGCAATCCCGCGCGAACAAATCCAGTTCACGAATCCGATTGGTTTGCGTTTCGCGCGGAGCGCGCGCCTGATCCCACCCTCACGCTCGCTCCTCTCCCAGTCTTCAGCCTCCAGGACCTGTGTTGCCGGGCCATCGTGTCCTGCACGCCGGTCCACCTCATCGACAAGCTCCCGCTGCCCGTGGCCATCAAGTCCCACCTCCGGTCCTTCTCCGTGGCCAACGGCATGAACGCCGTCATGATGCACGGGCGCTCCTACTCCGTGACCGGCGGCGCCACGGCGGGCACCGGCGCAGCGAGTGGCGACAGCAAGGCCAACAGCCTCAAGCGGTCCAAGTCCATCAAAGCGCCCCAGAGCCCCCCCAAGGGCCCCCCCAAGGGCCCCAGCGGCAAGAGCAACTGTAAGATTACCTAGTGCCCAACGGGTTTTGGTGTCGAGACAAACGGCGCCCCAGTGTTTGGGGGGGGGCTACAAAACATGGCTGCGTGGGGCCTCTACGTCCTGCAGGGAGAGCTTGAGGTGAGGTTGGACTTAAGGCACTCCGCCCCAAGCAGTCTTTGAGCTCCAGGCGGCCGTCTTAACAGCTGTGACGTCTTCTGCCCGTCAACACTAGGAACGGGCGCGAGGACAATTCCGAACCGACAGACTCGTGGCGTATGTGGATATTTAGGATTCGCCGTACATGCAGTTGTTTTGCACTGAGCTCTTGGGGCTTTTTTTGAGAATGTTTTGGGAGTTGGTGGGTGTTTGGGTTTGCAATGTTGTGCGTCTTAATGGAAACACATTTGACTTAATCCCCGTTTTCAGATGTGAATAACCGGAGCGGTCCGTCTTGAGAGCGCGCACGCAATGCTTTCATAACGTGTTTGGAACGTTTTGCCAGGTTGTCTTGCCGTTTTCCTCTGCTGGGCATCTGATAATCATGACACCAATGGAATTCTTCACATGTTAGAAATCTCACATGCGTTTGCCTCAAAATGTAACGCATTCAGTCCTGGCACTTCCAGCCATGCGTTTGTCCTTTATGATCTCTGCAATGAGGACATTCTTTGTTTTTAATTTTTCTGTTCTGAAGGACGGTTAATGGTTCCCATCCACTTGCATTGCACATGGTCTGTTGACATGAGGTCATTGTTCTGTGTGGCTCCAGAATGTCTAACACCAGTCTGGTCTGTGCTTAGATGATCAATTAGATGCCAATAGGGTCAAGCTGTTTCGCAAAGGGCCATTGTGGATTGCACTGATTTTCATTCAGACCAGCTTTCCCTCTCAGTAAGCATTTTGATGCTGGACAGGGAGCATGGAAAACCAGTAGTGAAATCATGTGCTGATCGCAATCTGTTTGCTCAACTGTGGTCCTTTGACCCCTGAGTATTCCTGGGAACAACCAATACATACCCAGGGTATTATTTTTTTTGCTATCATTTTGAGTTAGGTTGAAGTGGCAATTTTTGGGGAATGCAGCAAAAGTATCTCCTGTTGTTTCCTTGTTGAATGGGTGGTTAGGTTTCTTATGGTTTACTAACTTTGGTGTCTGGTAAACATTCATTTCTCCACAAGAAGCACATTCCGTAAGAAAATACATATCAAATCTTAAATATTTTACACAAATATATTAATGAATGTAAATGGAATTCTAATGTGTTGTGGTATCTCATATTTCTTTTTTGAAGGGACACAATATTAGAATATATTCACACTGGGACATTCCTGGTCTGTGCTCAGTGAAAGGGAATAGAGAACAGATGCATGATGTTTTTCTGTTTACATGCCCTTTTATACAATTAAAAAGCGTTATTTCTGTAGTTAGCACTACCTGTATATGTTATAAGCTGCTGGGTTGATAGTAACAAGGATGAATGGTTTTAAGTGCCAGGAATGAAATGATTTTCCTCAAATAAAAAAAAAGATGAATGACGGGAAACTAAGCAGATTTTTTTTTTATTCCGCAATATAACATACTATTACCAAATTGCTCATGTTTATCATTGTGGACATATACGTTTTCAGTAATGTGAATGTTTTTACATTTGCGATTTCGCCTTTTCAACGCTTTGGCAGGGTCAATGAGAAAGCGGTGGGAATATTTTGTTTCCCATTGTCCTTGGCTGTTTATATCATGCTCAAGTGCATAAAAACCGTGGGTTTTCTGAATTAATTAGTCGCCGTCGTGTAGTTGGCTTGGCCACCACCCGGACCTTGCTCACGTCCCTTCGTCGGCTACACGAAGGACATCTCAGCCGTAGCGCTGAATGTCGGCGGTCAAAAGTCACGCGAAGGTTGAAGGGTCAATTTCAATGAAAAGCGAGGGGAGTTTGCTTCTCAGAGCCCTTTGAGCCGCTTTAAGTCAGGTCGAGACAAAGATGGGTCACACACCATTGAAAATGCGGCGATTTACGTCTTCCCACCTGACCGTGGCATCTCTGAGGTTTGTGTGAATGACTGATCACTGTAAACTTACCGACGCGTCTAGACTTGGAGTTGAACACAACCAAAAGTTATTTATTTTTTTCTGTGCTTTTGCACAGTCAATGTCAGGATTCATGTATTTCTTAACAGTTCTTCCAATGTTCCCAGACTATATTAATCCTTTTATTAAAAAAAAGTGTAAGGCTACATATTCATGGCATATTTCATATTGAATACCAATGTTATTACCATCCGAATAATGTGTAGTATATGTGTTGACATTTCTTTTTGTAAAAGTATATTATTATAATTTTTTTACAACTGTTCACCGAAATGGTCGGCATTTACAAGCAACCTGAATTTAGGCTACCTTCTAAATAACCAATTTACTTGCAGCACTTCTATAAAATTGTCTGGACGCGTGAAACATCGATGAATTTGTCACCGGAATGTTTCGCCCAGTGCCTGGTTGTTGGTACAGCTTGACAACACGACCCCATTACCATTCCTTTGAAGTCTTTACAATGTTTGTCCAGTTGCTTAGCGCGTAGTGCTCCTTCATAAACGTTTTAGACACTGAACAACCACGAGGGCGGTCACGCCAACACCGATATTGCTTTTCTATTTCTCTCCCTCTCGCACGCACGCACACACACGCACACACTATTCTACTGAAGTGAGTTTACTCCACACTACTTGTGAGTCTCCGGAGAGATTGGTGTTGGGCTATTCTACGCAGTTTTCTGTTTATATTTTTTCAGTTAATATATTTAAAAAAAAGGTTTTATTCCAATAAACAGTGAAACTTTTAAACCGCGAGTTTTCTTCGCTTTGAGCCTTAACTACAGAATAAATGTCCAGTGTTGGGGAAGAGCTTTTATTTGGACAACGCTTTGTTAATCTGTATTTTGACGGTTTCTCAACGGCGCGCCACAAATTGCTACCTGTACCCAGATGGGTTACGCACTACACGCATGGCGACATTTAAACAAATGTAGCCGACGTTCTTCTTCAGGAACTGAAATTAGTTGATGGACGGACGCCATGCATATTTAAAATGCACAGAACTTCCTTAAACCATCGGACGGCGGCGAGAAATGACAAGGACGCACAACCGCCCAAAATACTGAATTCTTCGCCAAGACATTTATCTGGACGTATCGCTGTGTTTGGTGTTATGAATTTGGTTTTCTTATGCACATTTCCTCTGCGAGCTTTAAGTGCAAGCCTCGCCAACTCCGACGCGGAACACCCAGGAGTTTGTCCGAACAAGCTAAATGCCAACCTCTGGGTTGACGCACAAAGCACCTGCGAACGGGAATGTGAAGTTGACGAGGTAAGTACATTTTCCGTGTTATGGTTATAGCAATAAAACCAACCTTGAGGTTATTAAAAGCGTTTGTACCTCAATCTATTAGCAGCGTTGATAAAGATAAAACCAAAACTAAATCTTATTCAAAGCTATAAACCTTGTAAATTATATATTATTTTATACTAATATAATTTCCAACAAATATTGATTTTGTAAACATTTATTAATTGACATAACAAATTGGTATAATAATATTGACACTTCCATGCGATATCTTATGATAATCAAACACAATATTATTACGATTATTTTAAAATGATTTTCTGATGCTCACTGTACGACAATGAGATGATATGCATATACAATACGTTTGAAATCTGCATAAAGAGTCAAGGTTTAAAGTTAATCTCACAAAAGCAACTGTGTTGTGCCATTCCATATGGCTTCCCGTTTCACTGGAGTATAAAAATTAGGTATGCCTGTAAACGCCATTTGTCCATCCACATGGACCAACCCACAAATAAAAAACAAAAAAAACAAATAAGTTTGAACACACTAGAACAGTGGTAAAACTTGCCTGGTATCGGACACGTGTTTCCATATAGGACAAAAACAGTGCAACTCCAATATCATAATTACTGAATTTAGTGGCATCTTGGGGTCACATAGGTTCCACAATCAGATGCCAGACCTATGCAGATAAGGGTCTGGTTTCGCAGACACAGATTAAGCCTAGTCTAGGACAAAAAAAATTCTAGTTCAATAGAAAACCTGTTTTCTTTTCTCCTAGACTAGGCTTAATCTGTGTTTGTGAAACCGGCCCAATATGTATTCAATGTGAGCCTTTATTTAGAGCACCCACCAATGTAAATGTAAATGTCTGGAGTTTTGTGGACTGAACTGGCACATGAACTAAAACCAGACGAATCAAAATAGATATCTATGGTATTTATAGGGTTGGGTGAATCCACAATGAACCCCCACCCCACCACACACAGTCATGTCATGGTGGAGCCAGGCCTGCTGTGCCTTATGGGTCAGTGGAATCATGAAGTGGGGTTTTCAGCAGGCCAAATTTTTTTTTTTTCTTTACTGTTATACTAGGTAAATTGTTAACCAACCCCCATCAAATGACCAAATGACCTGTCTCCCTAAAGGAAATGGTTGACGACCAAATCAACATTTTGCAATAGCTATCTTATAGCTCCTCGTATAAGAACCCAATAAAAACCTCTGATCTGTAATGAACATGGCTATCAATTAATAAATATGAAGGACATGGGGGGGTTGGTGGATTATTAAAAATCTGGATGATCTAACGTTTGCATACTTGTTCTCCATATTAAATAATAAACAAATGATATAATAAATAATAATACAAATATCATTCTCTACTAAAGTAGAATCTGTTTCACTTATTTTGAAAACATTTCCGTCAATTGCCAATCATGTTCTGAGTGAGTGTATAAAATGACCTTGGTATTTTTACCATCTACTTGTTCCCCCAGGACTGTGCTGGCTTTGAGAAATGCTGCACCAACGTGTGTGGACTCTCCAGCTGTGTGGCGGCCCGCTTCTCCGACGGTACCCCCGCCACGCCGGACGGCCAGGGCGGAGGAGGCGAGGGCTCCATCGCCACATGCCAAGGCTTCGTCTGCAGCCAGCAGGGGGCCACCTGCGACGTATGGGAAGGCCAGCCCGTCTGCAAGTGCCAGGACCGCTGCGAGAAGGAGCCCAGCTTTACCTGCGCCTCGGACGGCCTCACGTACTTCAACCGGTGCTACATGGACGCCGAGGCGTGCACGCGGGGCGCCACCCTCGCCGTGGTCGCCTGCCGCTTCCATTCACCCGGGCCTCGCACCAGCCCGTCGCCCCGGGACACGACGGCCGACCCGACGCCCACGTCCTCCCCGGGGGGCCGCGTGCCGCCGACGCTCCTCTCCGACCCGAGCCACCAGTCGGTGTACGTGGGCGGCACGGCGAGCTTCCGCTGCGACGCCACGGGCGCCCCGAGGCCCCACGTGACCTGGGAGAAGCAGAGCGGGCGGCGCCCGGGACTGGTCATGCGGCCGGACCGCATGTACGGCAACGTGGTCATCACCAACATCGGGCAGCTGGTGGTCTACAACGCCCAGGTCTGGGACACGGGCGTCTACACCTGCGTGGCGCGGAACGCCGGCGGGGCCCTGCGGGCCGACTATCCGCTCTCTGTTGTCCGGCGCACGGAGGACGACGTCTTCTCGGAGGACGCGGGGGCGGCCGGCATGGCCATGGGGCGGCCTTTCTCCCCCGCCGACTGCCTGGCGGAGGCGGACCAGCGGGAATGCTCGGCCGAGCGCCACGTGGACTGGTACTACGACGCCAAGCGAGGGACCTGCCTTGCCTTCTCCAACGGCGGCTGCGACGACAGTCGCAACCGCTTCCTGACCTACGAGGAGTGCCACGCGTCGTGCCAGAGGCGGGGGACGGGGGTCTGCTCGCTGCCCCCCGTCCAGGGGCCCTGCAAGCGATGGGAGGCCAGATGGGCGTGGAACTCCCTCACGAAACAATGCCAGGCCTTCGCCTACGGCGGTTGCCAGGGAAACGCCAACAGCTTCAGCTCCAAAATGGAATGCGAGGCCAACTGCCCACAGTCCAAGCGTCGGGCCTGCAAAACGTGCCGGGTCAAGGGGAAAATCGTCCCGAGCTTGTGCCGCAGTGATTTCGCCATCGTCGGTCGTTTAACCGAACTGATTGAAGACCTCGACTCGGGCATCGCCCGTTTTAGCCTTGAAGAAATCCTCCGCGATGAGAAGATGGGCCTGGCATTTTTTAACACTCGACACCTGGAGGTGACCCTGGCCAAGATGGACTGGAGCTGCCCCTGCCCCAACATCACCACGGAGGAGGGAGCTCTACTGGTCATGGGTGAAGTGAAGGATGGCATGGCAGTGATACAGCCCGACAGCTACGTCAGACCCATCTCTGATAAGAGGCTGAAGAGGATCCACGAGGTGCTGGAGAAGAAGACCTGTGAGATGCTACAAAGGTTTCGGGACTAGGGTTGATTACAAGCTGGGAGTATTTCTATTTGCGGTTAGGATGAGTTGGAATGTTATATGTGTCTGAGAGACATTTTATGGCATGGGCATAGAAAGGCTACGGAAAGTATTCTGACCCCTTCACTTTCTCCAGATGTTCTTCTGTTACACTCTTAATGTATCATTTATTCCCCCACATGTATCTACACTTTACCCCCATAATGACAAAGAGAAAACATGTTCTTTGAATTTTGTGCCAATCTCACGTACATTCAGACCCTTAATTCAGTTCTTTATAGAAGCAATGTTGGCAGTGATCACAGCTTCAGGTCTTCTCGACTATGCATTGCACACCTGGATTTGGGCACTTTCTCACAAATTCGATTTTTCCTTTTCTTCTTACATCGAAGACTGGGGTTTCTTTCACAGCTGAGCCATGTAAAACACATACCAATGTAATTATGAAGCACAAACACATAACTTTGGATGCACAGATACATAATGTCCCAGAGGTTCTCAATTGTATTCAGGTCTGGGGAATGTGAGGACCAGTCAATGGCATTCATTTCTTTGTCATTTAGGAACTGCCTTCACACTCTGGCCACATAAGGCCGAGCATTGTCCTGCATCAGGAGGAACTGAGGGCCCACTGCACTAGTGTCAGTTCCCGGTACCTAACTTCTGTCAGCAAAACATTGGCTAGCACGTGGAGATCTGTGCGAGCCTCCAAGGATATGCCTCTGCAGACCATCACTGACCCACCGCCAAACCGGATGTCAGATTGGATTAAACTGAGACCTTAAGGTCAAAAACCCATAGATGTTCAATGAGGTTTCTTAGGTGCGGGTTTCGGCTAGGCCATTCAAGGACATCCACAGACTTCCTCTGCCCTCTGGATCAGGTTTTCTTCAAGGACCTCGCTGTATGTTGCCGCATTTTGTCACCTGACCAATCTCTGAGCCCTCATCACCATATCATAATTCTCCCAACACCAGGCTTCTCTGTTTGGATGGTAATCACCAGATGATGAGCGGTACCTGGTTTTTAGTACTAAATCTGGTGGGAAGTGATTGGATCTGAACACTTCCCAAAGGCACTGTATGTATGCCATGGCTGTACATAAAATCACAGTTGTAAATACCATTATTCAAAATGATTTATTCAAATGAAACGTAAGTTGCAATGTGTAAAACCTTTTTATTCAGTGTAACATTTACTGTGCTGTTTTGCAGTGATTTGTACTGTCGTCATTTTATTATATTTTATGGTATTATGTGTAACGGGACACAAAATCCCATAACATCAATGCCCTCTTCGTATAAAATTAACGCTTACTCACTGATTTTCCATGCTGGTGGGAAAAAGAAAACATGTTTTCCATAAACCATTTTGTAAGTGTGTCATGCAAAACAAAACCTCCATATTGTTTTCCAGGTAAATAATACAAATAATAATTGCAAATAAGAAATCGTGTGTATGCAAAAAAGGCCTACTTTTGTGAATATGTATCTGAGGGAACGTCATGTGGAACGTTATGTGGAACGTAGTAATAGTTCAGGTTCATTTTCAACAACACAAAGGTCCATAACTGGCCCGTCTTGTTGTTCTCTGTACAGACAAGAGGGTGATGTTGGAATGGAACCTCATAGATAGTCAGATGACTTCTTCACACCAGACTTTCCTTCCGGAACAGAAGACACTTGTTGTTAGCCGGCATGTCAACCTGAAAAGAGGGAGTTGGTTGGTCATGGTCTAAATCACAAAATATCTGATTCACCTTGCCGTTTTTCAAAATTGCAATCCAATTAGAGTGGAATTGGACTAAAAAACTATTTTTTTTTTGTAATTAAGGCGTTATGAAAATATTTAACACATATTGGAATTCTCACTTCTTACCATTTTCTCCAGGAACAGGCCACTCTTTTCTGCCACAGACCTGAGCAGGGTTACATCCCGTAGGCCCCATTCAGGATTCCTATTAGATATGACCGGTGTGAGTCATTTTCCCTCGAATAATGTGGAGGTGTATGAGGTAAAACCCGTATACATAGTCAGATGCAGAGTAGTCCTCACTTACCTTGACCGTAGACTAAGGTCAAAGTCAATGTTGCTTTGTGGGGTGATCTGCCCATTCAACGCATAGGGCTGGAAAGAATAGCAGAGGACATGTAAATTCACTGGCCTGCGTTCACACCCGGCAAGCTATTAATATTCAGAGAGGAATAACATGCGTTCACATTTGTTTTAATCCTAATGTGGAAACAAGACCGCCGTTACATACTCCGTACGTCAGCAGAACCCCTTGTGGTTTCAAAACGACCCCCGCTCCCTGAAACAAACCCTGTGGGGAGAACATGATCACTAAAGTATGGACCATCAAGAATGAAAGGACAGGGGATTGATCACGATGCATATAAGCAGGCAGACGCTGTCCTGTGACACACACAGTTCTCACCTCAGTGCAGGCCATAGGAGAAATATGGATCATGTTGATGTTGAGTACCAGGTCCAGGGACTCGGGCTGGATCCCGCCCCAGTTTTCACATGGCAGAGAGGCGTCGAGGTGGATGGCCGGCTTCACGTTAGGCAGGTTGTGATGCGCCCTGTATGCATCTATGCTGGTGTAGGGGGAACAAAAGAGATGGTTCTCATTGTAGTCGGGGCTTTAAAATAACAACAATAGCTGGTCGTCCGTACTGAACAAACAGTTCGGCCTAGGTTACTATTTCCACACATTCCTAGTAGTCAAAGAGCAGTTTGGATTTGAAACAGAAGTTCACCATTCAGATCAGACTCACATAACCGTAATACCTACGCTAACTAAAGAAACGTATATAAACCCACCTGGCTAAAGACTGTCTGTCGTATTCTGACGGCTGCCAGGTGATGTTTCGTAAACCCTGTGCGAAATGCGTGACATGTTGCCCCGTACCAGACGATATCTCCAACGCATTTAACGGTTTAGCAGTATCCACACTCTCACGAAGCACGGCAAGGATGGGCTCCTTATTCCTCTCGGCAGCAGGTGCATTAAGCATTTTAGAAAGACCGGGATACACTCGTCGCGCTACTAAATACAGCTGTTTAAACCACTCCAGTTGAACTAGTTCGCTGCACAAGTCACACGTTACAGTCACAACACAGACTTGTACAGTATTACTGCTGAACTGCAACGCTGAGATATTTAGCAAACAACGTAACAAAAGCAATCGACTTCCGCCTCGTGTCATGTGATTGACTACGTATCCGGCTTGGGTTCCAATCATAATTTCAACGGTTTTATTATTTCTTTTGTGAAGTTAGGTGTTTTTTTTATATCCGTTTCATAAATGTTTGTACATTGAACACGATCCACCACCATTAAAAACAATTATATTTATATCTGCAAAACATTTGTTTTTCCATGTTGGTGCATATGAAAATCATAATTGTTTGTTGGTCAGATGTCCTTTGCTTGTAATAACTGCCTGAAGTCTGTTTTCCACGTATTAATCACAGCAGATGCTGGGAATCCTTTTTTTGTTTAAAGGTCATTTTACCTGATACAGTATCTCATCTTTAGCAAATGTGAACAATTACAGACAACACCAGTGAGCATCTACCTGCACACAAGGACCAGCAATTCCTTGTTTAGAGATCCAGGGGGGGGGGGGCAGGATTCAGGACCCTGTCTGGAGATATCTAACGGGCCTAACCGATAGGACACTGTCTGGATACAAAACTTAACCCAGATTCTATGTCATTCCAGGTGTTTGACAATCCTTGATGAGCTTGGACCTTCAGAAACTTGTAACAATGTTGTAAGATTAAACCCAGGTCAACAAAGTATATTTTATTGTTGATGTATCATGTGATTATTAAGTGATGACAACTAATTAAGTAAACTAAAATCAAATGTCAGAATCTGATGTCACAATTACATACATTCTTGCTAATAACCTATAGAAAAATAAATAAAAATAGCTTACACATAATAAGACTGAAGAAGATCTTATATTCCAGGGAAAAATAAAGTAATATCTGCAGTATACTAAAGTCCCTGCAAATATTTAAGTTAAAAGGTTTATTTACATATTTATAAATGTTTATACCTTGGGACATTTCAAGCTTTTTTTATGGAAGACCTTGTGTTTCGGCGTAGACACAGAGAAAGAAAAAGAAACACAGTATTGAACAACACAGCCAATTCTATGGATCCCAAAATATCAATAAGCCGTACAAGCTTAAGTAGAATCACACAGCCTAAAAACACAAATGAAAAAATAACACTAAAAAAGGTTTGTCAAACAACAAAAGGTTTGTCAAAAAACAAAGACATAATGTCTAAGGGGGCATTTGGGTCACGCATATTTAAAAATAATAGACAAAAAAAAACAGTGACCTATCGACTGACAAGGGTTAACTTAAGCTGAGGTATCAGCTTTAAAGTACCTCTGAGTGACTATTTCAACTTGAACATTCAATAAACAAGTATTATATACAAGGTTTGTCAAGTTTGCAGGAACTCTTAGCATCCATATCTAGGATCTATGCTATGCTTACCTTTATCATTTACAGGGATAACGAATACAAACCCGCATTTAGAATTTTGTTCTGCATTTCGAGGAGTCTAAAATCAAAACATCAGTAATTTTAAAGCACCAATAGAGGGAGTAGAACATTCATTACACTCACGCGGGAAAAATAAATAAATAATAATTTATATTACTTAATTGAGTAATTGAGTGCATTCCCACTTCATTAGTATT
This sequence comes from Novumbra hubbsi, assembly GCA_016801125.1. Classification (NCBI taxonomy): domain Eukaryota; kingdom Metazoa; phylum Chordata; class Actinopteri; order Esociformes; family Umbridae; genus Novumbra; species Novumbra hubbsi. Next base: position 28,408 of record JACXGK010004010.1, on the reverse strand, counting down.
CTATTTACATAAGTAAATTAAATAAATAAAAAAACAATAAAAATAGAAAAAACTGTGTTGCATCTTATTTACATGTTTTACCGTCCCTATTTAGGTCATTTTCGAACACATTTAATTTACTTAAACGCTAATAAAACACTATTTCGTTATGGATTCAAAAACAGGTCCTATCTAGATAACACTAACCTAAACATGAGGTTTTCCCCTGGTTGTGCATCAACAGAAACTATGATGTGTAGATGTGTAACTAAGTTGTTGTCGCCTTAGTGACCGTTGGGATTGACATTTGAAAGCACAACTCCATATCTGACTGGGACCACGCCACCGCAAACATCCCCCGTCATCCGCAATCAGCACTCCGTGATTTCCACGGTGTCACACCCACGGTCCGGACCGGCAGTTGGGCTCTGGCCGTTCTCCACGGTTCCCGGGGCGACGCCGCTAGAGGACCCCCGCCTCGCGGGCGTGTCGTGGACCGGACCTGGGTTCGGACACGGAACGCTCCGGTTCCCATCGCCGCCGGTCGCCGCTGACTCGCCGAAGATGGTGTCCGAGAAGACAGCGTCTAAGTTGAACAGGGCGCCGCCGAAGAGCGATTCCTGGCAGGTGGATTTGGGGCGATCGGCGGCTGCTGCAGGGTCCCTGGGGGGTTTGTCCGGTGGTAATAGTGACGGTAGATTAGCCGAGTCCGGTCCTCCTGCACTGTTCATATTCTGAGCGTCAGTGTCTGGCTCCTGATTCAGGCTCCCGGGTGATTCTACGATCGGCACGGGATCCGTTTTCGCCATCCCTCTACAGTCACTGTTGACGCTGGAACGCCGCGAAGAGCCCTCGGCTGTTGAGATGACGTTACTAGCCCGGGGTAGCGATGTGGGGGACCCTGGCCCGCTGAGGCGCGCCTCCTTCCCCAATGGGGTGGAGAAGCAGTTGAGACAGCCGGACACAGAAGTGGATTTACCCTGAACGTAGAGCACTGCGATCGGGGACACGGCTGAGGCTCGGACCCTCTCAGGAGCTTTGCCGGAGCCCGGTCCCAAACGAGATAATACGGCAACCTGCCCCTGGGCCGTTTTGGGGAGGTTCCCATCCGACGGCCGTCGGGGGGCTCTGTTACTACTGGAGCACCTCCTTAGAACGCTCCTTCTCGGCCAGGGGTCTTGGGCACTCCCCACCTCTTTCCCCCTACAGGGGATGAAGCCGTGGGTGTTGGCTATGGCGATGGGCGAGGAGTTCTTTGCGTGTATCCTCTCTCTGCGTTGGCTGCCGGTGTGTGTTGCGGTGGAGGTGGAGGGCGGCTGTGTCTGCGGAGCGGGTGGGGCGTGTCGGGGGGTGGAGGTGCCGACGGGGCTGCTGCCGTTGGACCAGGGCTCATTCTCCTGGCTGAGGCTGAACTCTCCGCTGCTCTCGCTCCGGGCTCGACTCAGGACGTCGCTCGAACCTGATGCACCCAAGGAGGAAGATAACGTGTGGGTTATGCTAATAACAGGGCTAAACTGCGGCAATTACAGTAATGAATGATAGACAAGGCATTATCGACCAAATGTTATGAAAACTGGGTTTTAGACGGTGTGTTATAAACACCTTTGTTTCACCAAAAACATCAGCATAGGCCACACCACGTTGGTAAATGTGTTGCATTATTATCTTCTGCCTATAGAGGGCAGTAATACAACTGTTTTTAGATACTAACAACAGCTCTCCAATGTGAGGCTTACACATCTAATGGTGTGTGTAGCCCATATGGGCATTTGTCAAAAATGTTAATATTTAATATTTTCTTAATCGCTAATTTTACCACGTGAGTTGACAGACATTTACTTATACACTTTTTTGTGTCTTTGGAAAGTAATCCGACACGTTCACTTTCTCCACGGCTTTGAGTTTTCTTGGGTGTGTCTATCAGCTTTAAGTCTACTTGGGTATGCCTCTACTAGCTTTGTACACCTGGATTTTATCTTTATGGGGATTGATATGATAAAAAACACAAATTCAGTCTATAACAAAACAAAATGTGGGGTAAGTGAAGGCGTTATGTTGGGAATTAGTATACTTTTTCGGTATCTAGTGACTGTTGGGGGGTAGTCATGGTGATGTTGGTTACCGTGGTTTTGAAGGTCATCCCCTTCGTCAAAGCCAGTCGCCATGGCACTGTCGTTAGAATCCTTATCTGTGGAACAGGAAATGGTTTAGACGTGAGACCACTGGGAGGAAGGACTGAGGCTTCAGTGCCGTTCTGGGTTAAGCGAAACTGCCAGGTTAAAAGCCAGAGAAGCATAGCGGTGTAAAAAATAAAAACCAACAGAATTGCGGAAAATGTAGAGTGATTGTTGAAACTCCAGCCAACTACATACCAGATAGTTCGTGAAGCTGACAAATGAACGGATGGGAAATTGTTGGTGATTGACCCCCTATCAGGCATAGCTCGGTGCAGTCAGTGGTGGAGGTGGTGGGGAGATAAAACAATGGAGGGGTGGAGGGCTGGTTATGGTTGGTTATGGATAAGATGGAGTCGCTCTGGGATGAGGTCAATGTCTCCGTCCTGGACCTGTCCTTCTTGACCTCCGACCCCTCCAGTTTCTCAGGGTCCTCAGACAGGGTCGAAGGGTGCAGTACGTCAGCCAGTTTGTCCAGGTCATTCAGTGCTGGGGGTGGAGGTAGGGGCCGGGGGGGGGGTGGGGGAGGGGTTGGGGGTGGAGAGAGATGAGTGGAGTTGCCCCTGAAATGCAAAATGTCATCTTCTTTCCCTCCCTCCCTCCTTTCAAGAACAGTGACAGGGTAAGAAATGAAATAAGATGAAATGTCATGACTTTACTCAACAGCGCTACTAAAAAACACAATGGAATGTTTCCAAGCTGCAGATATACATATAAATACATAGAGGCTAGTGCTGTCTATAGCTATTAACATCACAGTAGATATACATCAAAATACATTTAGGCTAGTATGCTGTCTATAGCTAATAACACCACAGTAGGCCAAAAAAAAGCTAAAGCACAATGAACCCAATGTGGTGAAACAACAGAAGGCCAAATTACAGCCTAAATGACCCCTAAACATTCAGCCATCATGTTTCTTACACATGGAACGACGGAAGAGGGACTTGACTTTGTCCTTATCCTTCAGTCTGTTCCGCATAAGGGGAAAGAGTTTCAGGGCAGCAACTTCAAAGTGTCACAACAATGGATGAAGAGATACAGACGGGGAGGGAGAAAAAGGGGGAAAAGGAAGTAGAGACAAGGGAGATGGAGAGACAGTTGAGATTGAGAGACAGTAGAGATAAAGAGAAAGTAGAGATGAAGAGAAAAAAGAGATGGAGAGACAGTGGAGATAAAGAGAGACAGTAAAGAGGGAGAGACGGTAGAGATGGAGAGATTGTGAGGATGGAGAGACAGTAGCGATGGAGAAACAGTAGAGATGGAGAGACAGTGGAGATGGAGAGACAGGGAGGATGGAGAAACAGTGGAGATGCAGAGACAGGGAGGATGGAGAGACAGTAGAGATGGAGAGACATGGAGAATGGAGACACAGTGGAGATGGAGAGACAGGTAGGATTGAGAGACAGTAGAGATGGAGAGACAGTGGAGATGGAGAGAAAGTAGAAATGGAAACAGTAGAGATGGAAACAGTGGAGATGGAGAGGGAGAGACAGTGGAGATGGAGAGACAGGGAGGATGGAGAGACAGTAGAGATGGGGAGGCAGCAGAGATGGAGAGACAGTAGAGATGGAAACAGTAGATATAGAGAAACAGTAGAGATGGAGAGACAGTGGAGATTGAGAGACAGTGGAGTTGGAGAGACAGTAGAGATGGAGCGACAGTGGAGATGGAGAGAAATTAGAGATATAAACAGTGGAAATAGAGAGACAGTGGAGATAGAGAGACAGTAGAGATGGAGACAGTGGAGATGGAGAGACAGGGAAGATGGATAGACAGTAAAGATGGAGAGAGAGAGACAGTGGAAATGAAGGAAGAGAACAGGTTAACTTACAGTAAAACACAGACATTAGATGATGAAAATCCCACAATACAGAAAACCAACACACACATGCAGAAAGACCAATGAAGGTTGACACAGAAAAGCCCAAAGAACCTGAACTATAAGTATTTCCTATCCAATCACACGGCAACAGACGAGCTTTAACCAGAAAACACTTTTATTTGTTTTCCTCTGCATACATTTCCTTGGAGGTGGGTCTATCTTTATTATTCATAGGAGGAGTCTGTATGGTACCACCATTCACTGGAATACCCTTGTCCGCCTGGCCAATAGGTGGTGGTGAGGGGAGGGGCCTGCTCCAGTAACAGCATTTACCCACATCTCTATGTTCTGTCCCTGCCCTCCACAGTGGTGGTGCTGGGGGGAGGGGTCTAGCAGCTGGTTCTCTTTCTTCCTGGCCTATGACGTGTAGCGAGGAGGGGGACCTGCGTTGATGGTGGGACGTGATTGGACAACCGGTTCTTGCCTGGCCTATTAATGCCCTCAGTCCGGACCAGGGGGAGGGGTTTGTGAGGTCATACTCACTGCTGCTCCTCTTCCTCTGCGAGGCAGTAGACTCGCCAGAGCCCTCCGAGCCCACAAAGGAGCCGTTGTCCTGGCAACAGGAGGCGGAGGGGGAGGAGGAGGTTGGCGGAAGGGCCTCACACGAGCCAGAGTGAGACGGTGAGCGTTCGGAGGTGGCGCAGCGTTCCCGGCTACTCGACTTCATCAGCTTCTTCATCTTCAGAGTGATCCAGTTCCCACGCCTGGGGAGGTGGAGGAGACAGTCGTCAGGACAACAGCGGACCATCAGAACAGTGTGTGTCCCAGGGCTGGCATCATGCAGCGGTCCGTCCTACCGTCGAGGGGGGGAGGGGTCGTAGAACTTATACTGGTCCATGATCTTCTCCTCCAACTTCTCCTTCTGTCTCCTCAACTCATTCAGCTTGTCTCTTTAGAGAGAGTGAGAGACATGAGATAGGGCAAGACATGAGATGTAGAAAAAGAGACAAAAATATTACGGGAGATAGAGAAAGACAGATATTGAGAGACAGAGATAGAGCCAGACAGAGATAGAGACAGACAGAGATAGACGGAGACAGATGTAGAGATAGAGAGAGAGCCAGAGATAGAGAGCCAGAGATGGAGAGACAGAGGTAGAGAGAGACAGAGACAGACAGAGATAGAGAGAGACAGAGATAAAGTGTCAGAGATTGAGAAAGACAGATAGAGAAAGACAGAGATAGAGACAGATAGAGAAAAAACAAATAGACAGAGATAGACAAACATAGAGAGAAACAGAGGTAGAGAAAACAATGATAGAGAGAGAATGAAATTGCTACTGAGAGTGAGACCCCATGTTTCGCATAGAAGAAACCATAGAGGTAATGTAAATTGAACAGTTATCTATTGTATTGGCTGTTTCTTTACACCAGTGGGCTGACTCAGTTGCCCGTGTCTGAACACATTAACGCCATCAAACAAATGGAAAGGAATGAAAAGTATTTGTTTTACATAGTTCTTAAACTTTTTTAGTTAGGGCTTTGAGCCTATGCCAAGGAAGGGGAACCCCTTAGTTTACAGTTACAAAAATATTACACGATTGTATCTGTGTCTGATACAATTGGAATTGATTCAATCCAGGCCAATGTTGACAGAGATAGGGGCTTTTAGGTCACTCAAACTCTTTTTTTCGGGCATTGGAAATGTCAGGAAACATCAATAATCCACAACCCTGCTGCAGCCAGACCAGTGCAGATCATATTCACTCAATCACATGGCCCAGTCCTGTAGGTGCCCTAAATATGATGGGATGCACTGTGCTTTTGGTGCAGTAGTGCTATACAGCTAAAGCAATAGCTTTTGTTTTATTTAGATGCGGAATTCCATGTTTCCTAAGTCCATTGTTGACCCATAATGTGAAAGAGGTCCATAGGAACATTAATACGGCAACAAGTATACTGCGGTTGTAGCTATAATTGTACTATCTTCTTAAAGACAGTAGATATACAGTATGACGTCTGACATTTTATTTGGTCACATAAAAATATATCCAATGCAATTAAAGTCCATGAACTGGATTGTTCCTGTTGGGGCCCTATGGAACTCAAGGAGAACAGGTCATTTACATGTACTGCCTCTGTTCTACGTGGAACAGGTCCTTGCTCTCCATAGTCTGTTCCAGCAGGGTGCGGTTCTGCAGCATCAGGGTCTGGATCTGGTCCAGCAGGTGACGGTTTTCCTCCTCTAGGTTCCCCTTCAGCTGACTCAGCAACTAGACGCCATGACCCAAACGAGACGGGGAAAATGTTCAGTCGTTTTATGTTTTCTACGCTCCTCTCCTTGTAGTGCTCTAATTACCAGCCGTTATTCCAAACTCCCTCATTAGAATTTTCATGCCGTTTTCGGAAATGATTTAAAAGATCCATTTGAGGCAAATGGGTCCTAACGTGGAGCTAAACATAAGTATCCCGTGTACCTCACACTGGTTGGTGAGCTTTGTGCTGGTAATGTCCAGCTGTTGGTACTGCTCTCTGAGCTGGTTGAAGTCCGACTCCAGCTTGGTCTGCTCCAGCTTGGTGCTGTTCAGCAGTGTCTTCAGGTTCTTATGGTCGACCTGGAGCTCCTCCTGGTCCTTCAGCAGCTGACGGTATGTGTGGTTCAGCCTGGGGGGGGCCGAGGTTCATTAGGATTCTTTCCCATCTCCTACAAACATTTCAACCATCGCTTTTGTCTAACTCCCCATTTCCAAATATGGCCTTGAGCCTATCGCAGAAACTCCCAGACGTGTACGGGAGAGTCTAAGAATAAGTAGTGTGGTCCAAAACAACCCGCCCAGCAAGTTTCTCATCCGCTACCCGCTCAACCAGGAAGTATTCAACCCCACCAACGCGCTCGCAAATGAATGCGGTCATCCCTTGTAGGTGCACAACAGGTTGGCAAGACAAGGCCAACCTGTCCTGACCATCAACTCTGAACAATGCTGGTGTAACCCGGTGTTGCTGAGGATTCTGTTTCTCAAACGGAAAGCAGGTATGTGAAGAGAAAACATATACATTTCTGAAAGCAGTTATACAAGCCGAATATGAACATATATTTTATTTCACAATAAAGAGAAAACTACTACTTATTGAGAATGTCTGTAGAATCCTATGTAGGATTCCTATGTAGTGTGCTGGGGGGTTACGCCTAAAGTCATTAGGTGTGTGTGTGTGTGTGTGTGTCGCCGCCTCACCACTCCTTCTCATCCCGGAGTCTCTGACACTCTGAGGCGGTGGTTCTGTGCTGCTCTTTCTCCAGAGACATCTTCTCCCGCTCCTCTCTCAGTTCCACCTCCAATCCCTCCAGCTTGGCCTTCTGCTGCAGCAGGGACGTGTACCTAGAGCGACACACACACACACACGTGCGCCGCGGGTTAATCACGAACCGCCGGGCATTTCACCGTAGCTCGACCTCCGGGCCGCGCGGGAGGGCCTGCGTACCTGTCCTCGGTGGTCCGGTGCTCCAGCTCCAGGGCCCGGTGGGCGCCCTTCAGGCAGCCGTGCCTCCCCAGCAGGGCCTCGTACTCCTGGGCCTGCCTCTCGTGCAGCGCCGCTAGCCTGTCGTGGTCGCGCAGGAGCTGCTCGTGCGCGCCCCGCAGCTCCTCGCGCTCCCTGGCCGCGCCCTCCCTCTCGGCCTCGGCCCCCGACTGCAGGAGCTGGAGCCGGGCGTTCTGGGCCAGGAGCGACGCGCTCTGGGAGCCGAGGGCGGACTTCTCCACCTGTGGGGGCGGACGGGGTGGGGGGGTTTGCGCAGGACACGCTTTAACGGGAGGGCGTTAACTGTGTCTACTTAAATTCAGTCCTATTGGAGCGGATTAGGACACTCTGCAGGGACGAATGTGGATGAATCAAACGGCGAGATATCCGCACTCGGATTGGACGTCGGAAAACAAACGCGACCTCTGACCTGCAGATTGGCGTTGAGTGCCTGCAGGGCCGTGTGGCCCTCCTGCAGCGAGGCCGTCTGTCTCTGCAGGGCCAGGACCTGAGCCTGCACGCCCTCCGACTGGGCCTCCAGCTGCCCCAGCCGGGCCTGCAGAGCCTGCCGCTCCGCCTGCAGCGTGGCGTTCTGCCGTGGGGGGGGGCGGGGTCAGAAACACGTTGCCAGGAAAACAGATAACAACGGGACACGGCGGTACACGGACGCATCCGAAGATCCTCGCGAGGCACCGGCCACTCACGTTCCTCTCCACCTCGATGAGGCGGTCCTTGAACCGCAGCAGCTCCCTGGTGGCCTCCCGGCTCTCCCGCTGCCATTCGCCCGGAGCCCTGTCGCTCTCCCTCCGGGGGGCGGGGCTATGGCCCGCCGGCCGCTCTTCCTCCTCCCTCTGCAGCAGGGCCTCGTAGTGGAGGCGCACCTGTACGGGGTCGAAGGGCGGGTTATAATCGGTGTCCGTTGAGGTCACTTGGACAAGGAACTTCGGTCTAAACAAGAACATATTTAATACAATTCAAGTGCGGTGAATTACGGGGACGATTCTACCGATTGTTCGATGCATTTGTTAGGATCTTTTAAGATCAGCCAAAGTTAAAACCTCAGAAGGGTAACATTAGATATTCCTATAAAACGCTGTAGGCATTGGACTCACAGTTCTGATCTCTTGTCGTAGCTGCTGGTTAAGGCTGGACGACTCCTGTAAGCGTGCCTCCAGAGCGGCCATTTTGTCCTCTTTCCTCTGGAGAGACCTCTTCGGGGATGACTCAAGCTCCGACTCTAGCATCTTGAACCTGCTTTAAGTAGAAATAAGTAAATCAGAAATCTGTGTATAATACCGAAAAGCCGTCACATCTGCTACGTCAGTTTATTTCTCCAGCCTGATTAACAAAAACAACCCAAAATGTATCTTAGATATGGCTGCCTTGAATAAGAATAAGCAATGCAAGTGGGGCTTCACTTCGGCAGTTATGAATAGATGATCATTTTTATTAAAACGAAACAAATAACTGACTGTTCCGAAAAATAGGTATAGTCCTCAAAATCTCACTTGTCTCACTTGAAATCACAGAACTACATTTCAAGAACCTAAATGTTTTTCCTAGTCACTGTGCTTCAACACTGTTGTTGCTTGCTCCTTGAGGTTTCAGGCTGGTTGTTTTGACAACTGCTGATGTAAAAAGGCTTTAAAAATCCATTGATTTTTTAAACATGGAACAGGCTGGGTCTACCTGTGTAGAACATGGACAAGGCTAGGTCTATCTGAAAAGAATATGGACCAGGCTGTTTTTATCAGATTATAACATGGAACAGGGTGAGTTTACCTGTGAAGAACAAGGAACAGGCTAGATCTAGCTGTTTAAAGCCTTAACCTGGCTGGGTCAATCTAGCTGTACGTACCAGGTCCAATAACAGAGGTCCTACCTGTCAACCGGAGTTTCTTGGTGACTCTGTGGTGATGTGTCCTGGTTGAGGACTCGGATCTCCAGCTCGTGGGCTAGTCTTTCAAGCTCATTTTCCCTTTCCTGGGTCTTCAGCTTCTCACTCACAAGCTCCTACAAGGAAAAGAGAGTAGCAGCCACGTACAAAGAACACGCAATATACCGTTCATTATCAAAGCATTGTACATTAACCATAATCCTCCATTAAGATTAACCTTATGAATGGAACCTCAGTTGTAACGTCACGCAAACTGAAACCCATTCTGTCACAGATGACAAGCGTTTGGCGATTGAAGAATACCCGCACCTCTCTCAAGGTAACCAGCGTCCTCTGGTCGATGGCCCCCTGCTTGGCCAGCTCTCGGTTAGCCCTCTCCAGGCTCTTCGCCCTCTCCTCCACCTCCTTCAGCCTCTCCACCTCCTTCCCCAGAGTCCTGGTGTGCCGTGATAGCGGGGAAAACTTTCAGCTGATGCTTTCATCAGGGGACATTCAGTACATTTGCAATTTACATTTAGCCATTGATCAGACCCTCTTTCTCGTAACTGCAGTTTGTGCCTGCATTTGAAGGTTTTTTGATGGAACATCTGTAAGTAGGTACCAGTACGTGCAACCTACTTAACAAGAGTCAGTGCTGGAAAGAAGAATACAAATAACAAACATGAGTTCACCAAAGGCAACAGAGGGGGGGGGGGGGGGGGGGGGGGGG
>JACXGK010004010.1:0-18209 GCA_016801125.1 Novumbra hubbsi | reverse complement strand
TCCTATTGGAAGACAGCGGAGTGTGTGGAGGAGCAGGGCGACGTGGGAGAACTCGGGAAGGTCGAACGCCAGACAGGCCACGGCAAGTACAGCGAGCGCATAACTGGCATCCAAGTGGGTACATGAGTACAGGAGTGTCTAACCGACGGGCAACAAGCCCACGACCGTGCGCGTACCGCGGTGATCAGTATCTTCTCACCTGCTGTCCCTCTCCAGGTTGGCCAGCCTCAGGTTGCTCCCATCCAGCGTGACGTCCTGGATCTCCGCCTGCTGCCTCAGCCTGCGGATCTCCTTCTCCAACCTCCGGTTGTCCCTCTCCAGGCCTGACGCGTCCTGCTCCAGCGTCTGCTTCTCCTGCTCCAACTGTTCCAGGCGCCGCGAGGAGATCCTCAGCTCCTCCAGCCCAGCCTGGAGGCTCTGGTTCTCGGCCTCCAGCTCCTGGACTTCGGCCTCCAGCCTCTGAAGCTTCCGACCTGGGGGGCGAGTGGATGGACGGGCAGGTGGGCCGGTAGAAGTGTGGGTGGACGAGTGGAAATAAACGAACACACGAATGAAAGTCATTTCATGAGCCGCAGAATATCGTTTTTAAATGGCTTGCACAGAAACGCAGTGCCCTTCCGGCTGAGCTAAAGGAGACTACCCGGACAATCTCATAGGACACCAACCTGTGTTGTCTAGTGAAGCCTGAAGCCATTGGTTCTCTGTGTCCAGAGCTTTGCACTTAGCTTCCAGACGTTCCGTGTGCTTAGAGAATGAAGAGTAAGACCTGGTGGCCAGTCCCATGCTACTGCTCCCCCAACCACTACTCCTGTAGCACGACGAGGGATCAGTCGTCAGAGAAACCGAAGGACTGCATCGAATACGTTCATTGTTGTTGTCTTTAGCTAGTGCTTCCAGGTCCGCCACTGGGTCAGTCCAATCGCAAGAATCTCTGTCTTCAAGTGGGCCTTTCTCTTGCTTCGGAAGGTCCATCTTCTCCATGAGGGTCTCTCTCTCTAAACGCTCGACATCCTCCTTTCTGATCTTCCGGTCTGTCTGTGGTGCGGTGTCCGTATCCATGTCACAATCCTCTTTAATGAACAGTTCTGACAGCTCCCAGGAGGCCATTTCCAGACTGCCAATGTACTCTCTAATCACCTCAGCCTAAAAAAACAAGAAAACGTCAGAATTTTCTTTACATGGAAATGGTACTGTACATCGTTGTTGTTCAGTGGATTTCGTGGAATTAGAATGCGAGGGTTGTTGTCTACCTTGACCCTGAGCAGGTGTGTGTTTGCTTGTGTGTTTGCTTGGGTGCCGATGCGTGTGTGACTACTGTATTCTAATGCGGTCCCTGGCTAGCTACCGTGTTTGTGGGTGGCTGGCCATCCCTCTGTATGTGTTTATGGTTGCGGTCCTGTTGGGGTCCCGGGCTGCAGTCAGCTCTAAGTCCCTCTATGGTCCTGAGCAGGCTCTGGTTCTCTCTCTCCAGCTTCAGCAGGCGACTCTGGGTCTGTTCCACCACCTCCTCGCTCAGAGGCTTCGTACCTGAACATGACCACATAGCCAAGTGAAGTTCCAGTCCGTTCAACCATTGGGCATGCTGGTGACATTACATGAAGACACCAGCGTGTTCACCTGTTTCTGTGTCTTACCCGGTGAGTTGTCAGGACTCTTGGAGAGTTGCTCCAGCTCCCAGCCCAGATGCTGGGACTCATCCATGCTCCTCCTCTGGGCCAGCTCCAGAGCCAGGTTCTCCTCCTGCAGCTCCTTGATGCGCCTCCTATCGATATCCTTCTCCTGAGAGGGGCTCAGAGAAAATATGTTGAATATGCTTCAATCCGAAGCAGTCAACCTGCAGTCTGGCTTCTGAAGATTGGTTCTGGCCGGTCCCTGGTTGACACTTGTCAGGCAATTTAGAGCCACATCACGCAGTTATAATCCACCACACACACATATGAACCTCTGACAAGACCACGCAATTCACTTCTTCTTTTGAAGCCCTATTCCTGTCCATACCCCGCTCTAATCAGCTACATAGCTCATACACAGTCCTCTGGGTCTAACCTGTTCCATGTCCTGAACCCTAGTCTGTAACAGAAGGCTGTGTTTCTCCAGCTGGTGGTGTTTATCAGAGCGGCACCTCCACCCCTCCAACTGCTCCTCGAGCACAGCCTTGGTCTCCAGCAGGACAGAGTTGTCGTCCCTCAGCTCCTGCAACGCACCACACGGACGCCGCGGTAACACGCGTCGTTGCTTACGTCTCTAAATGAAGACTGTAGTTTGGATTTTACACCCCCCAGGGGAAGCCGTTTCAACCAGCGCTTACCTCCACCTTGGCCTTGTAGAACTCCATGTTGTGTAACTTCTCCCGGTATCGTCCCGCCTCACTCTCCAGCTTGTCGGCCCGGAGGGCCCGCTCTCTCAGGGCGTCCAGCTCATCGCGGTAGGTACGAGCCGCCCGGGCGTCCGCTAGCAACACGGAGTTCTGGGACGGACGGGAGAGCGGGGGGTGGACCGTGAGACAGCGGTACGGAACGTAGCGTTTTTTTTTTTAACTCTAAATAAGAATAGCGCTGGATGTATGAGAAGCACGTGTGAAGAGGTTTCAGACGTAAGAATGGTCCTTATGTGTCTGGAATCATATGTTACTCATGAAATCTCATCTTCAGGAGTTATCGTTCACAGATCAAGCCCAGGTTGGTACTGTTGCGGGAGAGTGTTAGCCACTGTCACTAGCTGAGCACTATGCCTTTATATTAAAGTATGGGGTACATTCATCTTTTAAGTGCTGGTAGAAGCAAGGTTGCTCCCTGATGCGTGTGTATGTGTGTGCAAGTATGTGCAAGATTTTGTTTGTGAGTCACGTCAATCTACCTCCTGTTGAATCCTCCTGAACTCAGCCTCCATGCTCTCCAGCTCCTGTCTGCAGTCCAGGACCTGTTCACTCTTCTCCTCTCTGAGGGGGGTGGATGAAGAGAGAGGGGGGGTGGGTGTCAGGACATAGCCTTTCTTACTGCAACCAACCAACAACCCCCCCCCCCAGACACAGTGCAGCATCAGTACCCCCTCTCAGCTTCGATAGCTAGGAGGACATTGTCCAGCACTTAGTCATCTCACGAGTGACTTTCCTTTATAACCCCCCCCCCCCCCGAAGAAAGGTTCTTTTCACGATCATGTCATTATCCACGGATCTAACAGAATTGATATTCAGAACGCACTAGAACCTCAAGCTACCCCGCATCTAGGCGCAGAGTAGAGAGAACGCAGAGTCATAGGAGGCCGTACCACACTGTAGGCCCGGGGCGTATCCCGCCTCAGACAATGACAGCGAGAAAGGACGGTCAACGAGGAGAGACACAGGGCTGATATGGGGGGGGGGGGGGGGCACCAAACTGGGTCAATGGCGATGCAAAGCCACAGAGCGTCAAGCCAAGACGGAGCAGGGTGGACGGGATAATGTGGGCCAAGCTTCCCCCGGGAGCGCTATCCTTCTCCTTCTCCTCCCAGCAGGTTGGCACCATGCCCAGTCTCCAAGCTCAACTCTCTCACAAGACAACGCGCGGCGACGTCCAAAGAGACGGAGCACTTGTCCGTCTCTCTCACGCTCCGTATTTCACCCGCCGCGCGGCCCGACGACGGCGGCTGTGCTCTCGCGATTGCTAGGGAAACGGGGAGGGTGGGAGAAGACCGGGGGGAGTCCCGCCCCGAACCCGGGCTCTCAGAATGGGCTACTGTGTGTTTGGGAAGAGGGCCGGGGCCCCGCTGCGACTCACAGCTCCTGGCGCAGGCGTCGGATCTTAGCCTTGGAGTCGGCCAGCTCTACGGACAGGTGTTGGCGGGACGCCGTCTGCTGTTGCACGCTGGGACAGTCGCCGGGGGACGGAGCGCCGGGTGGAGAGGGCGAGGGGGTGGACTCTCTCTCCTGCATCAGCTCCACTATAGTCTGTGGGCGGGAGGGATCAACAAAGGGAGAATACGATTGGAATGTAATGGCTTGTCCTTCACCTGCTTTCCGTTCAAGCTAATCAAGTTCGTCACAGATAAATATAAAAAGTAAATCAGTAACTAAAACAGTGCAATAAAAGCCTGGTGAGGCAATGCTATTCCCTTGAATTGCATTATCCCTGTGTCAAATGCCAATACACCCCCCCATACCTCCAGCTGATTGTCTCTCTGGTCCACCAGACTTCTGAACAGGTTCTCCAGGTCTTCTGGACACACCTCATTGGCCTCCAGCCAGTGGAGATCCAGAACACTGTCCTGACTGTGGGTCAGCTGGCCAATCACAGGTGAGAGATACAGAGAGATGCAGTTCAAATTCCCCAGACAGTACGCTCCTTTCTACATAGAGTATTGACCGGTCTGCATCTTAAAGCAGTACGCGGATGACATAGTCCAAAAGCTAGGTCCCACAAATGTTGTCAGGAGACCCTCCTGAGGTTGTAAAACACTGGATAAGACAGTGTTCAAAGCAATGTTACTGGCCACAAAGTGTCTTTGGCTACTGGGTAAACCACAACCAGGTCATAATGGCACGCTGGCCTCAGATATGTTATACAGATGGCCGTATAAGACAATACTGGGTTCTATTCTCTACTGCGCAATAATGATCATTTGGTATTAAGTCCTGGGGCATCCTAAATACAGGCTTGGATTGTCCTGAACCTAAGGGGAATAACTACGTAACTACTCATGACAGATAAAAGGAATTCACTTTAATGAGTGAGCCTGTAATGGCTCACGGTACAATGAGTGTTAAAGTTTTTGCTGTTTGCAGGAGAAGCATAATCATTGTAGAAGTAGATCCACGATGATGTTTTCGTCTCCACTGCCGGGAACGTCTGGCCACGTCCCGGGTCATAGAGGGTTACCTCCTGGATGTGGGCGGCGATGGCTGCCTTAGTGTCAAAGTCCAGGGTCTGGATGCGGTCGATGTACTCCTCTTTCTTCTCACACTGAAAAAGCAGAGGAATCGGGGTCTAAGAGATTGGCTGTAACTTTGCAATAGGGTGGGGGGGGGTGGGGGGGGGGGGCAGATACACACCCCCAAATTATGAACTGGCTTTATCAGGAGCGCGACGGCGAGCACCGCACAGCAAACACACACGACGGAGAGAGCACAGGAGCACACATGAACACCATGAGGAAACCATCCTACCTGGACGGCGCAGCCCAACAACAGAAGCAGTATTTTCTTCATTTCCTCCAGACTTTGCTCTGCGATGAAAGACAAGCGCACAAATCCACGTTAAATTCTAGACTAGAGTCCCGTCGCGGTAAGCGACGACGGCCCGACTTCGAGGGGGGCGTTCTTGGTTTGGCCCCATCATCAGGCCGACTGCGTAAAATTGGATTATTCATTTGCTGAAGACAGACAGCCAGACAGTCTGGAAGTCTGCGCTGGAGTGGATGGGATTCCAGGTCAACTCATGACACTAGGCGTGTCGTTGCGATGAATCGGACCGTCAGGTTCAAGTCGACTCGTAACTCCGCCATGCAGCAAGCAGGTATCGAATGGATGGAACAACACGTTTTAGAACCGCGAAAACCATTTCTCCAGATGTAAGAAAATAGACATTGACTAAGTGATGCCGATTGTCTCAGATACAGCACTCGTCAAATTCACTTGGGTAGCAGTCATTCATGCAAATATATATTTTTATGCTGAGCGAATTAAAGCAAATATGTCGACAAACGTCACTTTGCCCTGACCAGATCTACACGTTGTCAAAAAGCAGAGCCGCAGGAAGCCTAAACGCAGCTAGACCTTATTGAAAGCCATTCTAAAAGTCCTTAAGGAATAAATTAATGTTGAAATGCGAAAAGAGCCGGTATCGGTTTTTAATGCTAGATTTCATAGGGGTTGTGCCACGTCCACCATTTTGGCCGCTAACGTAACTGTGGCCCTCAGCATAGTAGAAGAACCAGGAGGTCTAGCTGTCTGGGTTCCCCAACCGATGAATATAGAACTGCGTGGGCAGACATACCACAGCGAGGAGCCTTGCCAAGCAGCAACACGTTGGGCAGGGACATCGTTATCAACTGCCTCAGTGTCTCCTGGGAAGACAAAGAAGAAAGGAAGGGGGAAAAAATGGAGGACGGCTTCAGAAAAGGACAATGAAGGAGTTGGACGGTAGCACAAATGTTGCCTGGGTCCCGGCCAACGCTATCTGAATGGGAAATGTCCTGCGTGTGTAGCCAGCCGTCTAAATACCTTTTAAGTGTATACATTAAGTGCCAGCATATGGAGGCCGACCGGAATGGCTAAAACAAACGGCCCCGTTTCACTGTCGCTTCTTTATTTTGTTTCCTTTTTTTATGTAAGCCAATGGTGCCCCAAGCGCTGTCTGGTCTGGGAACTTGATCTGGGTTGACTCTGTATAATTGTATTTTATCCAGCGTTTGACTGTGTTTGAGCCTGTCTGAAGCCCCAGATGATTTTTACTTAAGAGATTTCTCAGTTGGTTCCAATGTGTCAGACAGGCTCAGTCGGGGGCACTTAAAGTGCAGCGTCGGAGAGAACACAAATGTAATTGAACCCAGGACTGTTTGTGGCCTGTGGTACTGTGGCAAGGCTAACCTAAAGCCATCTTGGAGGTTGGTAATTCAACATTTAATTGCCCGTTTGAGGTAATCGGGGGCCCCTCTGTAGTTCAGGAAATTATTAGCAAAGTCCCCAGTGAGAAAGTTCCAGTCTGGCTAGCCCATCAGCTTTGATGCATTAATAGCACCCTCCAACCGCCATTTGGCCAAAGAAGTTACGTTTTCCAGTGAGTATCACCCATTTCTAGTGACGAATGCTCAATGGACTGGACTGGGTCGCTTGCCTTATTTTAATTTCCCCTTTCAAGCTAAAATGAGATCATGAAGGAGGTCTGTAGCATGTTTTTTCACTGTGGTTGATGAAGTTGAGATAAGAACATCTCTTCCATCTGAGCTTGGTAGTCATGAGGATGGATTTTACATTATGATTACGTGGTTCTGCAACATCGCCCAGACAACAACACTGTCAATAGAATTATCTACTGAAATAGGGGTTATCTAAACAAATTTCCAGACAAACCCTAATCAGTGGATATTTACAGAAAAACTTTGTAAGTGGATATTTCCAGATTTCTTCTTCAAAAATAATTCTGTACTCACACTATCTTAACCCATCTCGAATCATTTATGTAAAAATATGGAAAATCCTTTATTTTATTATAAAATCTTTATTTTATCTTCTGATCAGGCATTCTCAAGAGACAACTGCATAGAGAGAACAGCTTCAGTCTTCATTTTCCATCTACAGTAAGACAGTGTGTTCCAAATGACAACATGTACCATGAAATACTAGGGCTTTGATCAAATGCAGTGCACTATACAGGGGAAAGGGGGCCATTAGGGATTCACAATAAGTCTGAGGGGAATTCATTAGACTTGTTTGTTCCTTGGGTTTTCTTTCCTGGTTTTGCTGTGTAAGATTTAGTAGTGATTGAACTCTCTCTCTCCAGAATGCAAGTCTTGGGAAAGTAGATTGCTGTGTTGACGGTAAACAGTGCACAGCCTCCTTTAGAAATAGTATTGTTCTTTGTCTATTATTTTTGGTTGTTGAAAGGATTACCTGTAGACTAAAATAGTCTATGTGTTATAATCTCCAGATTTTTTTCTGGAAAGAATTCAGATTGTTTTCAGATAAGGTGTGTGTTTCGTAAAGGCTTACCCTGGCTTGGCGTTTCGATAACTGTGTTAATCTCATCAGCAAAAAGTGAAATTTGTCAACGTATTCATTCCCTCAAAAATGTCAGGCTGAATAAAGACAATTTTATTGATAAGTCATCTTGTCCTGAAGATATTTACATAGTTGTCCGAATTCTGAGGTGGTGTAAGACAACTAATACACATAACGTATTTGAAGAGGACAGACACGATTTGTGGAATTCGTGTCTGGAAATGCTTCTCAATTCTTGCACCAGGTTTTCTGGAGATTATGACTCATACTATTTCAGTCAATGGGCGCAGATGTGGACCTCTGCAAACACAAGCCTGTCTATAAATGCTGACCCTGGATAGGTTTATACCAGAAAATGGTTGATCCAAAACACCCAATTTGATGAATCATCTGTTTAACCGCCTGTTAACGCACAGGAAGCAAACGTCAATTCTCAGTTTCCCAATACCCACAGACGGCACGAACGCTCGCGGGATCTCTATATTTAAATTCCACAAAAGCCTTCATTCAGACCACAGCCGAGCACGGTCGTGACCGGGGCTCTTCCTCTCGTGATCCCGACCAATTGGGTCGCGCAAAAGCTTTGTAGGTCTGGCATTACTGTGGCCCACATAACCACACAAGCTGACTGCACAGATGTTTGCATGCTGGGTGTGGTGATATTTAGGCCACATGTCTTAAAAAGACCCCGGTTGAAACCATCCGCTGGCGTGTTGCCGGGGGCCGTCCCCGGGCCAAGTCACTGGGACAGAGCTTCTCTCTCACAAGGGGTTTTAAAACGTCCCTTCTCGAGCCTCTGGTTGTTTGCGTTTGTGTGTGCCCGTTCCCCAGAATGAAGTCCCAGTCAAGCACCAGTCTTAAGCTCAATCGACTTCAAGTGAAAGTAATGTTGAACGTGATTGGGGGAGGATGTCATGGCGGAAGATGCGATGAGACACATGGGTTGCATGACTCACAAGGTAATACGTCTTGATGTGCCGGACGAGAACGGACAGGTTCTGCACCCTCTGACTGGGAAGGCCGGTCACTTGGTTGAGGCTCGGCAGGGTCACTTTGGGATTTCTGTGGGAAATTCGGAAAACATTATGAATGTTCGGTTTCCTGGTGCAGACATATCCCAGCCGCAGCCATACAGAAAGGGAAGTGTACTGTGGCAGTGGGACTTCTGAAGTAAAATGAAATAGTGGAAAATGACACTACATGACAGTGCTATTTCTTAGATGCATTTCAGCTACAGCCACATAGGTGGGAAACGATGAGGTAAACCAGGACATTTGACATTACAGCTGCTTCATTTGGTTTTAACTTTCCCATGAAAGGCTCCATTGATTTTTATTTCCACCCAGTGACATCACTCTCTCGGTCAGGCTTGCGATTCGCTCCAGTCTAGCCTGGTCCCAGAACACTTTGGGCTCTCTTTTCCAACGTTCTTTTCTAAGTGTGAGTTGGCAGTACTGGGATAAACAGATCTAGGTCCAGGCCTGCTTCGCTCCACAATTTGACCTAAAAGCTTCATGGGCGCGTTCACTAGGAACCGAGACGGACAACAGCCAACCAAAATAGGGAGGGACTGAACCGGTCCAATAACAAACAGCCGTTATGGCATTCGTGGCTAAATGTTTTGCTAAATGTGTGCCCTTATGAACCCATTTCTGTAGTCAGTTCTGTAGTCGCTAATGTGTCCCTCACCATCTGTCTCTCTCTCTCTCGTTCTCTGTATGTAACACTACCCGTTAGCAACAAGCTCCTAATCCAGAGGGTCTCCATTCAATCCCAAGGATTATCCAAACCCTAACCCATCAGCAGGCCACAGTATTGGGTGTTGGGTGCAGCCAGACTGTAACAGACACTTTTATCCCCCAGGACACAGGATCATCACTTTATTTCGTAAATCTCTATTCATTCTTCAATCTTCAATCATAGACTGCCTTAAATCAGGTAACTGGGGTCCCTCAGATTAGGAACCATGGCTGGACCTGCCCATAATAAAAGTTACTGGGTGGTGTTTCGACAGCCTTTGGCACAGCTTTTTAGTCCGTTAATCAACCACCTCCCCCAAAGCCATGGTCAAAATAATGACAGTCTGTCATATGGGCATCCGTGTGTGATGATTAGTGGGTGCTAATCATTCTGCCGCACACAAGGAAGACCAACATTAAGCTCCTCAATAAGCTCTTGAAGTCTTTGACAAAACCTTGTTCTGACCTTTTTTAGCCTTGGTCACGGGTTATGTTTGTGCTGTCTTGCCATATGTCTTATGAAGAAATCAATGGAGATGGTAAGACAGCACATATTAATCTGGGACTCAGGCTAGAACTCTTCTTTCAACTCATGAGAGGCGACCAACTCTGAACCAGAAGCCGCTTTTAAATGGTATGTAAGCTTCCTGGTACTTTTATGCGTTAGAGACAAAGAACCCCTTCAGAACCACTCCTTTACAAAGCAGGCCCTGTTGGGTTTTTTGGGTTGACTGGTTTTATAAAAACCTCTGCAGGGCCTACTGTACAACTGACAGCTATACTAGGCTATTGAGCCGACCTTTATTCTGAAAACCCAATGTCAAGCAAAATGACCCAAGACAACCTAGAACATCATAACCTATCAACATATGGACATCCCTAATGCTACTGAATGTTCAAAGCACTATAAATGTTCATGGTGAAATGTTATATCACTTTGCTCAACAACGTTAAGTATCATACTTCAGCTGCAAAACCTCCAGTAATCTCACTGAACTGGCAAACATAATTCTGAGGGGAATGGAGTATAAATAGCTTGGTACCAGATCTGTGTGTTCTCTTCCTAGATTGGTTGCTGCCAGGGGCTTGTGTTATAAGTCACATACAACCAAGTAAAATAGCCTGGAGGATGTTATGAGTGTCCCTGTAGACGTCGAATGGAAGGGTGTGGTTGAGGAGTCAATCATTGACCTGGGCTCCTGTTTTATTGGGGGCAATAGCTACAGCTTTACCTGAACACCCCTGCTTGAAGACTTGCATTATGGTGGCATTGAGACAACTTCAGTACAGGCTGTAGTTCATCTAACTTAATTACATATCAAAATGTGGAACTTAATAAACCAGAAATCTACTTGCAAGAACTTACATTTGAACCATGATCTTGTTCAAAACTACGCCATCCAGTAACTCAGAATAATCCATTGCTAGGTTCCCATTGTTTTGTCCAAATGTCTTCACCTAAAGATAATAAAATAAAATAGAAATATTAGTTGATTATCAAGGACTCTTGCTAAAACAGAAATGCATGCCAATGACATTGATGAGAAAATATAAACAGGTAAACTCAATGCTCCTTACCCAAGTGACCAGTGGACTGAGCATAAATTGCTCTAGGTGGGGCTGAAAACCCTCACTTTCCATCTTAATCGAAACGTCTGATTAAGTCAATATCTCCTCGATCAGCAAAACATCGTGGCTGTGATGACAACTTCTGAAGACGTCAAATGAGAATATTCGCTTGATTAACCCAGAAAACGCTCCAAACGTTCCTCCTGTACAGCGCGGAGATGAGGCTGAAACGTCCGACACACGAACACTGTCATAGTGGAAAAGCCTTTGCAGCACTTCTTGCGTACGACAGGGATCTCGTCGCTTTAGTGAAACTATCAGAACATCCAAATAGCCCGCTGCCGCAGCCGCAGTGAGACTGCATAAGGTCCGGTCCGCTTTTTGTCGCGAGTAGTTAACATGCCGGCTACATCATTTGATTTGAAAGGAGATTGTGATGTTGCCGTGGACGAGCATTGTTTAAAGGCATTCCATTTACATTTTCCCCGCA
Source organism: Novumbra hubbsi (assembly GCA_016801125.1). Lineage (NCBI taxonomy): Eukaryota > Metazoa > Chordata > Actinopteri > Esociformes > Umbridae > Novumbra > Novumbra hubbsi. The sequence goes on along the minus strand of JACXGK010004010.1, from coordinate 6,718 downwards.
AAGCTCAGGCGCATCCCTCATCCGACGTTCCATTCCGTTGGTGCAAAGGCATCTGTCGGGCAGTCAGGGTCGCACACACCCCCTCCCTCGTTATTCTTGCACTTCTCGCTTTTCCCCCCATGTACAAAAACACACGCACGCGCTTTTTAGTACCTAGTCAACAACTTCGCCTGTGATCATTATGATGCTCTGGTGTAGTGGCGCGAAAGTAGTTGTCGACCTAAATAGAGCAACACATGTGATGACAACCAAACAAAACATTTATCGGAACGCAACGCATAGTAGCCAATTTTTGAACCGGTAGGCTAAGGATCGTGTCATCACAAAACAAGACTCACAAAATACTAAACTGAATTAGTCCATTGGATATCAGATTTGCCCATCCGACGGAAAATAATCCAGAGCTGGTGCAAATCTGTTGCAAAAAGTGCTAATAGATCCTTCAAAAATAATCTTTGACCTTAATCTGTTGCTATGACAACTATACCCCCGCCCCCCCCATCACTGGAGGGGTCAGTTCCTTTCTTCAACAAGCGTGCACCAGCCCCACAGGGACAGGATATCAATCAGTAGGCAACATGAAACGATCAATCACACCAAATCAATCAAAAGCAATTTACAGAACACCATTCTTACAAATACATGCATTTCAAAGTGCCTAAATTAGGCCACGCGGACGCGCACGCGACCTATGGAGAAGCAGGGGTGGACTCCCCCAGCATCAGGTGGTCCCTCTTTAACTAAATGACGGAGCTTAGATCCTAGTTGGAATGGGTTTTGTGGTCCGTCCAAACAACAATGTAACGTTTCAGTCTAAATTCAAAGCAATACGTTTTTGCCTCCTCCACTCAAAGCACACCTTCTCTAATGCAAGGTACGTTGGTGTCAGATTCATGCTAGGGGGGTGTTTGTCATCGTCAGGTACTCGGGCAGTGAATTAATACACGTGATTGTTGTTAATAACAATAGAAAACACTGTACATCGTGTCCTTTTAAGTGAATTATACATCAACTGCAATTCAATAAATATAAACGTAAAAAAGATCGACACAAATATAGATATATTTTATGTTATCACTTTGTATTATTTCAATTCATTTCTATTGATTTAATAGCTAGTCTTAAGCCTATTAACTATTATTCTAGTTCAACTCCAACTTCAATATAATGCTGTGGCACCACCACGTGGACGTATAATGTACTACAAGCCATACTTTTTGTCACGTGGTCTGGTTGTTTGCGCTAATACAGTACATACAGTACCTCAGTGCTCTAGCCCAATGGTTCCCAACCAGGGGTACTCGGACCATTTGGGGTACTTGGCCTCCCCACAGGGGGTAATTGAAAACACCCATGACGCCATAGGTTTGCTAGTGAAATTAGCATGAGGGGGTAGTTCAGGTGTACTCCAAGCAGAGCAAAATTCTGTCATTGGTACAGTAACTGACCTATGGGAAGGCCTACATTGGTGAATACTTATTGCTCAGAAAAAGGTGCTCTATGCTCAGTTATGCTCCAGCCACCAGTCCAATGTACTTGCTCTGAAAATAGCTTACCCAATCAAAACGTTTATTTGATCTGTTTATTCAATAATATGAAACAACATATACTTTTCCCTCTCCATTCCATATAACAGCTTTTATTGGATACGTATACCCATAATTTATTGGTCAATACTTACTTATTGTTCTGTCCAATCAAGGCACAAAGGTTGGCTATTAATAGATTAGATTAGAAGAATTGTAAGAAATATGCTGGTGGGGAGGCCAGCAAAACTGTGTGGGTAGAAATGGAAGCACACACATCTTATGAAAAAATGGTCATATTAGGAAAGATATTTAGAAAACCACAGCCCTGGGACATAACAAACACACAAATCGTTTAAAACGTAATTGGAACAGTCTAGTAATTTATACATTATTTCTTAATTCCTCCTGTAAATTATTTCTCTCTGCATTTCTCAAGCGACAACGTTTTACTTCGCCGCATTACAAAAAGCCTTATTTATGTTTGGCTGCTAATTTCTCAACATGCTCGAATCAAAAAAGTTGCATTTTCTGTTGGTATCATACTTGAATGTTTACCCAATTCAACAGGGCTTTGTGCTCCTAATAATGGATGTTGAGACACATCGCCCGGCATTGGAAACCCACACGCCAAAAGATGGTTTTCCTTCTGCAAAACCAAAAATCGATTCTAACAGGATTTTCTTTTGAACAAATAACACTCCCTGCACATACTTTGGCATTGATGGCCTGTCATGGTGGACGCCCTATTGGACCCAATGAGAAAAAGGTCTTGGGCTACATTTGTTTTTTATTGCCAAAGCTGCTGCTGAGTTCGGCTCCCCAGAACCACTCATACATACTGGCCTGGTACAAGCAATACGATCTTTCTTTGACCTTACCAAATAACACATTTCATAAACCCATTAATCTCCCCCTTGCAACCTCCAGTCGTTTCCAAACGGCAGAAGAATGACAAGGGTCGATATTCACAAGGGTATAGTTTATATTTTATTACAGTATAAAATGAGTTAGTATTGTATTACTCACCAACAAGGTGAAACTGTATCATAAATATACATGCCTACTATAGTATAGGCTACATTCCTTTCATGTTAATAAATCATCACTACATACACACTTAATTGTTTTCTCTTGGAGGATGAGGTCTTCGGTTGCAGGCGATAGTGATCGTGTTGTGCACTTGTGTTTGTTTAGGCAATAAGCGCAAGTTAATAAGGAAGTGTGGGATGTTACATTTCACCAGTGTTCTAAAAAGGCACATCATGCTTTTGCCCAAACACTGTAATACTGCAATGCATGGCTGTTTACGTGCAATAGCATCATCAGCATGTGTTATATTGTTAAGGCAAAGCACATTGTATATTGGAGTAATCCCTTTATGCAGATTATTATAGAGCATTAACGGGAAAATGTGGACTTGCTACGTACATTTTTGACATGTCAATGAATTCTATTTATCCACTGGTTCTTAACAAATACAATGTTTAAATGTCTCAAGAACAGAGTTAACATGTTTTGTGCAATGACAACCTCAAATATCAGCTTGTTTTACCTTAATGGTTGTAAACAAACTAAATGTAAACAAATGCTCACTAAACACATGAATCAGACTATAATGTGGATGTCATGAATAGTTAGTGGTGGGACCCATAGCTCTTTGTTCATTAACTCAACTGCCGAGACCCGCTTCAACACTGAGGAAACATGAAGGCAAAAGGCATTTATTAAACTATTAAGTCCGTTCCAATGGAGAGGCCCTGAATATAATGACCCTATTAACGATCTGTTATGTTGGACCTCCATGTAGCTCATGCTTACGGTAACGCATACAATAGCCTGCATAACCAGATTCAAGCATTATCTGGAGCATCCGTGATAGGTTGTTGTACGAGTGGAGCGCATTCATTCGAACGCACTGTAGCAAACCACGGCTATAACTCAAAGACCGTGGGGTTTTGTTCCTAGCGAATAGACCCCCCGCCTCACGATAAGTTCAAAGTAGTTCTGGTTCTTCTGTTCCTGAGGTCCTTGTTCGGGATGGATACTGCACCCTCCGGCCTCTCCTCGATGTCCGGTCACATTCTGGCCTGCGGCTGTCGGAGATTCTGGTGTTTGTTTCCGTTGGCCGTTTTGCCAGGGGCATGTAGCGTTTTAGCGTAGCGCGAATGCCAGTCCCTCTCAAACACTGCCTTCAAATGCTCCAGGACGGTGGCGCCGCCCTCCCTGCTAGGGTTCCTGGGCCTGAACACCAATCCCGTCCCAGCATTGTACGTAAATTCACTTCCCACCCAGTCTTGGTTCCCTGTGGAAATAGGAGTCTGTCATTAGATGGAGCGCCAGAAAATGTGTGTTGTTTTCGTGTGTGTGTGTGTTTGTTCTTGTTGCATCAGGCACATTCGCTCAAACCAGCCAGACTGGATAACTCACCTATGTAGACCCCGCTGTCTGTCACCATGTACTTATTGTGGTTCATTCCAGATGGGCTGTCATCCTCCTGATCCATCCGACTGAAAAACCTCTGCAGAAATACAGAAAACAGCGGTCAGAAAAACAAATTGATTGGCCACTGCAGTGGAGGAGTAACTACTGTCTGGCAACCAGTTGATTAAGCTGTCATCACTTTATTTACCATTAAATGTGTGCAAATTTTTTTTACTTCCTTTGCAGTGTATTTAAGCATATATCCATCCACACCATATACTGTGTAGAGCCAGCTATAAGATATTGTGTATCTCTTTAAAAAGCAGTCCACTTGGTTTCTTTCCGGTCACTCACGGCCTCTAGGGAACAGTTGGCCAGTTCCATGCACAGCGACTTGAGGGACATGACGAAGTTGAAGGTGAGTGGGTTGGTCTCCTTCCAGTAACTGATGAGCATACGAACTTTGACCCCTCTGAGGACCACCGCCTCACGTATCGAATCATCTATGGGGGACCAGTATCTGTGTTGAAGGGTCACCAGGTCACGGGGCGTTATAGCAACTGTGGGTTACTACGGGGTCATCTGGTAAAAATACTTACCAAGACGCAGTCTGAAATTGGATTCAAACTCACACAGAAAATTAAAATGAACAATTTCAAAAAACAAATCACAGGCTATTCCAACTTATGTGAATTTAACCAAAGCAATTCGTAATGTGACTCAGTTGTGTGCATGGCCCCCACGATGGGTCTTGGGATATCATCCTTTCATCATTTCGTCAGGGTACCGTTGGCTAGCGTGTGGAGTTTGTTGCGACCCTCCAAGGATATGCCTTCTCAGGCCATCACTGACCCACTGCCAAACTGGTCATGCTGGATGAGGTCACCGGCAGCATAACGATTCACCACAACGTCTCCAGAGACTGCTCTTATCTGTGAATACAACGAAGCGCCAATGGCGGACCTTCCAGCTCTGGTGTTCTCTGGCCAATGCCAATAGAGCAGCACAGTGCTGGGCTGTGGGAAAACCCCCCACTAGAGGACAGTTTGGTCAGAAACCAGTAGCCGGCAGGTCAGTTTGTTGGACTCTGGCGGTGCTCCTCATGTTCCTCCTCGCGCAAATGAGCAGATTTCAGTCCGGGTGGACTTGCGGTTGCCTCTCCAGTGCACCTGTTGTCACCTTCATTTGCACCAAAACAGGTGACATTGATTCGCATTTGCTTAAGCTTCCTAACTGTACCGATTGATAACCCTGCAGTGCAATGGGACTCGGTGTTACACCGCGACACCGCATTTGCATTTCCAAAGGGCACAAAGGAGGCAGAGGAAAACCGATAGCATTGAAGAAGCATCACCTGGAGACTGAGGATCCCTGAGAGGTCCTTGTCAGCAGAGGGAGGTAGTCTGTGACGGAGATATAGATGAAGGAGTTGGCCTGCCGCAACACGTCCTGAATGGCATCTACGTTCCTGGCCCGATCTTTAGGACAGAAGAGCTCCGGAGAAGTCTGGGGGAGGAATGGCACATGATGAACACGGTAGCGCAGTTCCATATGCAGCGGTCAGAAGAGTGAAGAGGCGACTCGACTCTCTCTCTCCCTCTCAGATTATGTTTTTCCGATAACAAAGCTCGGCGTTTTCCACCGATCCGACCGACTTTTGAAGATTTTTCCAAATCTGCATGGTACTGTGGCATTTGTAACACCACCAAGTCAGCGTGCCGATCCCACTTAAGCACGTATTCAAAACGAAGATTGTTATGCAGTTTCCCATAACCAGTCTCAATATTTTAATGAATTCTGGGAGTTTTTTGGGGGGGGGGCATCGTTGTAGAGAGGCTGAGGGGGGGCAGAGGGCAAGGTGTAGCCAATGGCGTTATCACAGTAGGACGCCATTGCTCCGTTACTTCCTGTTAGGATGATGAATGTGCTCTCGGCGGTCGGTCGACATCTCGTCGCGGCGAGGATGGCAAGATTCATTACATCCACATTAGACGCTGACGCGGTGATCGGAGACATTTCGTTTGTGTCGGCCGGTGCGACGTTTGCGTGATTAATCGCCTCAGAGGGTGTCGACTAATTAAATAACGAAGCAGTCTGGTGTCCGTGTCGACGTGTTTTAGAAGTCTTCCTCCATTCGAGTTTGAAAATGCATTAATTAAAAACTTCAGCGTCCGTTATTAAGACGCCTGGGGAAACCTGGTGATACTTTTTTCCTCCCGCGGACAAAATGAAACGGAAAACGGCGGAGGCTGGTCTCACTACAAGCTGGAGGAGAGGCATGCTGTTATTCCAGGGTCAAAGCTCGTACCCTGATATATATGTCAGTAAATCGATATAAACGCATGTCGCACGTATGCAATAACACAACCTCACCGCCACATAGGAGGTGACCTCTGTGCCGTTGAGGTACAGGGTGACGGGGCTGTCTCTGCCGTAGAGGGCTGTGACTCTTCTGGACCAGATGGACGGGATGTAGTCTCTGTGCTGAAGCTGCCAGTAGAAGCTGAACACCCTATGGAGGTCTATGGCCAGACAGCTGCAGTTGTAAATGATCACTCCGAACTCCTTCCTCTGTGTAGGGATGGTAGGGGGGGGGTGCAGAGGTGGTAGGGGTGGTAGGGGGAAGGGATGGTGGAGTGGAGGGACGGTAGGGCGGAAGGATGGAGGGGTGGTGGGGTGGAGGGATGGGGAGTGTAGGAGTGGAGGGATGATGTGGTGGAGGGGTGGAGGGATGGAGGGAGGATGTGGTGGAGGGGTGGAGGGATGGA